>WUQG02111020.1:0-102774 GCA_011317285.2 Androctonus mauritanicus | reverse complement strand
ATAATTGAGGCAGAAATAATTTCTGAGATAAATAATTCTGAAATTTAATATGGCTAGCGATTGTGGTCATAAAGTTGGATGGTCGTAAGTCGAGAACTAGCTGTATCAGAAATGATTACACCAATTTTCCCATAAACCATAAGATTAAAGAAAACAACACGGAGGTAATGACAAGAGTGATAAAATGCATTCTCAAGAAAATTCATTTAAAAGAAAGTTATATTAGCTGCTAAATTGCAACTAATATAACTTTCTTTAAATGACAATAAAATAAAAAGAATCTTTTATTGATTTCAAAACTGCATTTCTTTGGTTATTCTGCTAAAGAAACAGATAATATATAAATTGCCCTAGGTTTCAAATCTCCATTTTGATGACATTATTCAGCATCTTTAATATTAAATAAAGAAAATCAAATGTTTAAAATCTAAATTTCAAAAATTTATAAAAATTACTTTCACAAATAAATTCACTTTTCTTTATTTAGTTTATATCTAACTCGAAAATTCTATGAAATTTCAGCAATGATGCTTCAAAATAATAATAATTATATCATATTAACATGCATAACTTCTATTTTTGATTCTTATATTGGCTGAAATAGTTCTGCTAATAGTAATTCATATCAAAGTATATCATATCAAATTTTGATTAATTCAAAAATTCTTGAAATATGAAGGGATAATGCCTACAAATATTTTCATAAAGTGATCAAATACATCACAATTCTCAAGCCACTTACATCAAATAGTTGCATTTATATGTACTTATATATTGATTTATTTAACAGAATTGATGCATTTCATCCACAAATTGTAAAAACAAATTCAAGTTTAATTATTTAAGATTATTATAATTTTCCATGAGCATTTACCTAAAGAATAAAAATTAAGCAATTTACATATACTTTATTTTTTTATAAATATATTATTCCATTAATAGTAAAATAATGCACTTTTATATTATTTAAGCTATAAATATTCTCAATTCTAGATAACAAAGAATTTATATACTGCCAATTCTAGGTTTGTGTATTTGTTTTAATTTAAGATAGCAGTAACTTGAAAATTGAAATTTTTCATTGATAAAAAATAAAAAATTTTTAAATTTTTTTCTTTTAAATTTTTAAATTTAAAAGAAATTTAATAAAAAATTTTTAAATTTTTTTCAATGAAAAATTTTACAAAAAAAAAATTTTTTTTGTAAAATTTAACTTATAAAATTTATTTTTAAAACTGTAAATACTATCTAGATTTTGATTTGATATTATGAAAATTATATACATAAAGAAAAAGTTTCATAGAAATCAAAATTACCTACTTTAAGACCCTTTGAGAATCAAAATTATCAACTATGATGAATGATAAAATATATTACCATAATTCAATCTGCAAAAACATATAGAAATGCATATTATCTTCTATATTTAAATTTCAATTTATACTTAGATCAGTAATAGATCCAAGAAAAAAATGATAGGAGATACCATAATACAAATAATTATATTGCTAATACTTTAAATGATTGGTTGTTCTCTGAGAAATGACCTCATTGTATACTGGAAATGTGTTCTTCAAAAATGCAAAGCATACTGAAACAATGCAAATCAAAATATAATTTTCATTAGAAATGATTGAACTATGAAGATAGGGAACTAGCATCATTATTTTCAGCAAATAGAAAATATGCAAGCAGCAGCCATAGTATATTAAGTATATTTCTTACTGAAAACAGTAATTGAATGACATATATTGTTTTGCTATTAAAGAAAAAATGAGTATATCCAATGATGTAAAGAATAAACATAACATTGCACATATTCTGTTAGCCATTATGTTGATGATGTAAAGCAGAGTAAAATTCTTATTATTATACATCTGAAAAATAAAACAACAAAACAGTGTGTTTAAATAAAAATATATTTTAATTTAATGTAATTGATTATCTGAAAAATTTTCATTATTTCATATTGTGCTATATTTGGTTGCATTAACCTCAATAAGAAAACATCATAAATACATTTTTATCAGTTTCATTAGAGGATAGTGAATACCAAGCTTAACAGATTTCATTTGTATTTATGTATTGCAGCACCAGAAACATATATGTACCATTGGAAAAATGATTCCCCAAATAATGTAGATGTGGAATTTTATGACTTAAAATATTGTCTAAATTACTTTACATAGCAAGTTCAGGAAAAATGCAAAACAGTGCTAATTGGAGTCTGGGTGTATTATGTATACAAATCCAAATTTAAAATTCAGTATACCTGGATTTCATCATAGACCCAAAATATAAGATTATTATTATTATTCATTGTCTCATCTTTAACTTTGAATGCAATCTAGAAACATCATTATCTTATTGATAAATTATCAGTATTTGACTGTTTTATGAAAGATAAAGATTTATGCTTTTATAAATATGTTACGTTTTGATATTTAAATTATGATGATTTTATCTATTTCATGTCATCAATAAGAAAATTATCCTTTTATTATAAGAAAAATTACAGATCTTTATTTCTTTTGTTACACATTTAACGCAAACTTTGTAAAACATCAGATTAAGGTGAAAGTTGACTTTCAATATTTTACTAGTGATTCTAGATCATTGTTTTTCATACTGAAATATTAATGGCATCATCATCATGCTTTATGATTCATCAATGAATTGCTTAATATAGTTTCAACAATAATAATTATGGATCTTTTAGTTTACTTGCATATCTTTCTATTTAGTTTTCTTAGTAATTAATGCTATATTCTTATAATTTTATATCTTAGGCAAACAGAAAATAGTATATTGCTATTCTTTGGAACATATATAAAATAATCACACATTTAAATCACAAAAACACTCATCAACAATGTTGAATTTACATCAATAAACATCTAAAAATTAAAATTGATTGTATAAACATTAGTTTTTACTTGATTCATTAAAAACATTAAAATGTACAAATTATATATTCAATAAGTTATTTGCACAATTGAAAGTTTTAGCAAATAAAAATTTTGAGCTTTAGAGGAAATGAAGAAGTATCTTTTAATTCTTTCAATGCAAATAATTTTAAAAATTTAAATCAAATTCAACATCTTTACAAAAATCAATATCAATTTATTTATTACATTTTAACAATTAATCAAATTAAATAACTTTGTGTAAATATATCAACTGTAAATATAATTTCAAATATAACAGACAAAAGTTACTGTAACCATCACATAATTTATAGAGAAGTCTAAATCTGATATATTTTCATCAATAAAACTGATTTTAATGAAGTAAAACAGATTAGAATTTTAATCAAAAGTTTAAATTTCATACAATATTTAAATCAGTTTGTTAATACAAATTACTTCATATATTTTTTTCTATTCTTGAATGTTTAAATATAAAAATATTTTGAAAAAAATTATATATATATATATATATATATATATATAGATTCAGCAAATAAAACATTATAAATATTAAAATTCTATGTCAAAATAACTAGAATTTTTAAGAATTTTACATAAATTATACAAAACTGAGCAGAGATGTTGTTTAAAAGTCAAATGAATAAAAATGTGATTGAAATTTCAATTAGCAATTTGATAAAAATAATAATAAATTCAAGAATAGCCTATTTTAATTTTCTACAACTTGCAAGATTTCTTTTTAATAGAATTATTATTCTATGCAAAAGATCAAATTAAAATATACATGGCAAATCTTTAATAACACCAAAACTTTGTAATGTAATGATAAATTTTAAAAAAGCAAAAATATTTTTCTTTTTAATTTGCTGTTTTTTTATAAACATTATAAAACAGAAAAAATTGTCACAAAAATAAATCTATACACTTTAATAGCAAAATTACCTTATAACCTACATTAGAATATAATTTTAATATTATTAATACAAATAAGATGAAATATGCAACTTACAAAAATATTTCAAATTTATATTTCTCATAAAGATTAGTGAAATTCAGATTATGGAATACAAATTGAAATAAAATTAATTTGAAATACTTGTCATATATATATATTAATTTCAACACTGCCGTAGAAAGAGAAAAGTAAGCAATTCAAGAAATCCTATTTGAACGTTTTCTAATTGTATAATACCTTGTATACACTTAACCATATGTTTCATTAATGAAAAGGAGTCCAATTAATAAATAACCTTGAATAGATAACCTATTTATATTCATCAAACTAACAAAACTCAAAGAAAAAAACGACCTTCATATGATGATATAAACTTTCAATCCTATGAAGAATTTAATATTTAATAAACAGATTAACATTTAAATATTTCATAAATGCATAATAAATCAATTATATAAAAAATTACATATTTTCCTACAAAAATGAAGATTTCAATTATAACTTGAAGACTATTTTATCTTTAAAAGATTCAATCATCATTTTCAGATAAGATCAATGCTAATACATAACATGCTAATTTGATTTTGTTTTCAAAACAATAAGAATTCTTTCGTGTGAAAAATCTAGTAGTACAACAATAATTTACAATCGGCAAAAACATCTTTCCTTCTAGTGATAACCGGTTTTTATTTTTACTTATAAAGATTTAAAAAAAGCCATTTATCTGAATTCCCATTTAAATCAATACTAAGAGTTTTTAACTTAGATAACAAGAGTGATTTATAATATATTGATTCCAGATCATCATTAATAACAATACTGAGGTTCAAAATCATTTTGTAATTATTAACTATATAATAAATTTATTAAATTTAATAATAATAATAATAATAATAATAATAATAATTAGTTGAATTAGTTATTTATGACGTAACAGTCGTTAGTACATTTCGACCAATTAGTGTAACTCACTATTGGAGTGCAGAACCCAAAATGGCGGATCCTTTGATCCTTCTTAAAGAGGAGTTAAGCGATCAAGCACGAATTTTATAGCTCAATCGAAGCATGTAAACGCAGACTATTAGTTAAGTCGATCCAGCATTTTTATTAGTTATGTATAGAAAAGTGGCATCGCCATTTTTCATTAATTTCAATGTTTAAAGAGCGCAACGGACTAACATGCGGTAAACTATGAGCACGGCTTAATTATGATAAACATCGAATGCTGCAGATGAAAGCAAGAGAAACGTATCGACCTTTTTAATGATTAAAAAAATTATATATATGTGTATTTGTATATAAAATAGAAGATAATAGAAGTTGTAGAAGGGTTACCGTTTTCGGCGGGGTCTCCTTTCTTCGCCGTAGCGGCATTGCCCATGTTTCGGCTTCAGTTTCGATAACTTAACACTGTACTCCAAATATTGATATCCTTAATCGGTAGATAAATCTATTCCGAAGATGATAAAACACAAGAAAAATGATTATCCGACAACGTAGCTTTGTGGGAAATCCGATGCCCTCCCCGCACAGGAGAGGATGCCGCACGTTAACTGATTGTGTATCCGTCCGCAGTCCCGTCTTAACCCTATACACATTAATCTTTCGAGGACAACCGCGTCAAATGTATACTTGCCGGTTGATTCTTCTCTTTCCCTACTGTCACCGTTTATCTGCACATTTTACTAACACAAACGTTTGTTATGTAAGTGGCGTTGCTATAGCGCACTCTTTCCTTATCTGAGATGGGAGACCGAACAAAATGGCGGAGTGTGTGGGCGAGTCTATTATTGATGGAGAGGGGAAATGATAGGGTGCAAGACGCGCGCAAAAGGTAGGAGGTCGAAGGTGAATAGGGTTACTAGGTCAAACGGAGCGCTTTCATTGGGAAAAATAAAAAAATAGCATTTCTAAATTAAATTCTGGTTTATATTTAGAAAGTGAAATGAGAATTAGAAATTTAGATTTTTTTTCTCTAATAATTAACTTCGGTAAAGTATTAATTTATCCAATAAAATATGCATTAATTTCTTATTCGATTTTAAGAGGAAAAAAATATATATCGAATTAAAATAAGTCACGATGAATAATTATAATTAAAAATAAAATATAAAGATTAAAAATAAACTTATTTTGTAATATTTTTGAAATTTGTTATATATAATATTATTTATTTGTTTATTTTTCGAAACGTTTGAAAAATACAAAAATAGATAATTGAAATATAAAACAAACACAATATATCATCCATAAACTTATTAGAAAATTATTGTTCGAGAGATTAGATTATTTTTCTAAAACAATACGTAAAACATTAAATTTCAAACAAACATTTTTTTCCTAAAAACCGCCATAGAAACATGTTATAAATATTATATAAAAGAACATAAAAATTCTATTTTCTTTCCCACTATTTAATATTTAACAAACGAAATCTTCCCTAGTACAGGAATTCAAATTTTGTTCCAGTTTTGTATCATGTAAATCGTAAAAATACAGAAAAATGTTTGTTAATTCTATAACTGCATAAAATTGGATTGACCATATGACCTCTATTTAATCATTAAAAACTATAAATAGATTGTGTGACAATTCGAGCAAGATCAAAAATTATAAACAATAATCTCCATTTTATTTTTTATTTATAATTAAAACGATTTAAACAAAATCCAATGTGTAATCGTAAAATGATTTATCGAACTAAAAATAAAATGGCATTGCTTAAAACTATCGAAATAATTTTAATCAACTGCGTGACTTTACCAAATTTAACTTAAGTTTTCGATTCTAAATTTACAAAGAAAAATGTTGTTTATTTTAAACATAACTTTTATAGAAGTTTTACAGTTTATTCCATTAAAAGCGGTATGATTTTTTTCAAAAATTATTTTGCTTTCTTCATTATGAAATTCTGATTTTAGAATTCTATAATTAAAGAATACTGTTTATTTTGGAATGACTTAAAATTTTTTTAATTCTGTATTCTATAAACTACTCAATAACTCAATTAGAAGTTTTTATTAATCATTAAATTTATTAAATCGATTAAAAGAATGAAATGTATTTATAACTAACTACATCTGATCTCTGTTTTGATTAATTAAAAAGAATTCTTTTAGCTATTTTAAAACTAACTTTGGAAGGGAAAATACGCAAGAAAAATTTTGTGATTTTTTTTTTAACAATGAACGAGTTCGAATTGGATTTTGAACTCCATTTGCTTGGATTCAAAGGAAAATTTAATGTAGATGTAGTACAATATACTCAAGGTAGTTTAGTAGTACATATACTATATAAGGTGGAGCTCAGAAACTACTATTCCCTTCGACTCTGTTTTATAAGAGACATCAACATACTCATAAAAATACTCTTCAGAATATATATTAGTAGCTCATTCGAAACGAAATTAAAAAAATAAATATATATGCTTTTAATAGGAAAATTGATTAATCAATGCAAACATAGTCGCAAAAACAAGTTTTTATGCATTTATGACAACAATTCAAAATGTGTTATTAAATTTATGACTTACTAACAAGACAATAGAAAAATTTAAAATAAGAAAAAAACATTTACAATAATATAAATACAAAACATATTCATGCAAACAATCATTTTGTATTTATGAATTCTTGTTTAATCATAATAATTAACCAATACAGAAATATATATATATATTTTAAATAAAAAAAATTTAAAATAGGTTTTCTTTTTAGTTAATCATGTAAGTGTACCTTGCGTGCAGTATAATATAATGCATCTTTGAGTGTGAACTTGCATTAATTTTATCCCAAATATTTTTATGAGAAAATGTATTCTTTGAAGAAACTCGATCTGAAGCTTTTAAATTCAAATCTGGAGACCTACATTTGCTTCATTATATATGTGTAGGTGTGGCGCATCTTTCTACCTCTATTAAGATGATAATAATTAGTTTGACTTATTTTATTTTATGTAAAAAGAATGAAAATAACATTATATAATATCCTAATTTGATTTTTTTTAGCGAACATGATTTATCTTTGTGAACTTATTAAGCTTCATACAAAATGGATACAAACTGCCGATTAATTTTTCCGTAACGAGATATTTCCAAGTAAAATATTTTATTAAAAATCGTTAAACAGTAATTTATTACAAGTTTTTCTTTAATGCAAAACTATGCTTTAACATATTTAAAAATTTTAAATTGCAGTAATAAGTTATTGTTCTAGATAATATTAAAAAATTTAACTGAATATAATTTACATAAAATTATGTAATAAAATATATATTTAGCCAGCATAAATATATATGATACTAAAATTATTATAAGCTATTCTTGTTCATTCAAAAAATAAAGTTAATAAGAGGAAAGGAAAAGCATTCAAGAATCCATTCATCTCTAAGAAAGAATTGTCTTCATCGTGATATAAACCACTTACATAAGCTCAAATTACGTCTGTGTAATTTCAAACATCGAATCAGACAATCTTCCTGTTTGATATTTTGAATTTACATATGGTTATTATGAGCATCTGCTGTAAGTTTTTAAAATTGTTTAAAGTAAAGCTTTGAAATAAAAAAAAAAAATCGAGTCTTCCATGCGTATGACAGGAAAAAGGAAGAAAGAAAATTGATTGATGTCTCAAGCCATACAGTGATAAGATAAAATCGCTGAAAGTGATAGCAGGTTAAAAAGTTTATACAGAAATATAACGAAAGTAAATTAAATAATAAGATAGTTACAAATAGAGCATCGGCTAATTAAAATAATAAATAAAATTGTCAAATCATGAAAATAATATTAATGCAATTTTTAAATTATTATAAATCGATAAATTATGCCGATTTTTTAAAAATTTCGTTAAACTAAATGAAAACTTATATCTGGAAAAATAAATCTAATAGTTTTTAGATGATAACTGTTAACGTAACTATTTTAAATTTGAATGATGAACCGTGTAGTCAACAGCGTATTAAGCGACCGATTTGTCTTACATAAAATCGACAATATAAATCTATACAATTTATTTTATTGATATAAAATTATTTCATACTACAGAAAAATCTCAAAACTTTCCAAAAAGTAAATAGTATTTTTAAAATGTATTTCTGTTTAAATTCGTTTTGACAGGCAATAAAACCATTGATAGATGCGGCATTGTTTCAAATTCGGTGCCAAAGAGACATTCTTCTTTACTATTCGACCGACTTTAGCAAGATATAACGATATTTCTAAAAGGAAAACAAACAAAAATGACAAAGAGCAACCTTGAAAGAGTTTTGTTATGACATTCTATAAAAATTAATGTATAAGCCTTCTACACAGATACTTTATATAAATATATTGCTTTTATTATTGTTTTGCTATTGGATAGCTTTCGGAAGTCCTGTATAACTAACGATTTATGGCAAAGCGAAAATTATTACTTAAAATTTTTAACACAGAAAAAAAAACGTAAACGAGATAAAGCATTTCCAGACTAATGGATGCGTGATACATTGCTTTTGAATATCTGGTTAACATTTAAGAGATAATAAATTAAAGTTTATTTAATGCTAAATAAGCATAAATGCATGTACGAAAACTTTTCGAAATTCAAAATGTTTCAAAAATTATTTTATCAAGTTATCAATTAAAACGTTCTTCTATAAATAAACGGTAAAAGTTACATAAATAATTAAGTTAACAGTTCACTTTTATATTATAAAAAATAACGAAAAAAATGAAATGTCTTGCTTCAAGAATTTAATTAATTTAATTCTTCAACTGCTTAATGTTAAAGCTTGAATTCCATTTGTATTATATATATACTGTACTATGTAAATTAAGTAGAATGAAAAATCAAGGGTGAAAATAAACAGAAGCTCACCCTACCGCATATAATTCGAAGAAAAAGGCAATTCAATCACTAAAAAAGCAACATTTTTTTCGCATAAGGTCATTTATATCATCAGTAAGCGAAGCATAAATGATATTTATACACTTATTTAAATTATTAAAACAATACTTTACCTAACTTTTATTGAATTTATAAGAAATTTCAATCTACAAAGTGCACGACTAACAATATTCTACCAAGAGCTATAGCAATCGGATAAATTTGCAATTTCCGTTTCTATAGAACATAAAAATCAATCTTACGTATTGATAGTCTATGTAAACTTTCTTCTAAAAAATTTAAAGCCATTTAAAATACACGGAAAATTTAGCAAATATTTCATCTTAGAAATGGCCAGCAATAACATTTCGCATAGCTGTTCGACTAAATTAATTAGTATACTTGTATACAGTATATAAGACTCATACTACGCAATTTATACTCATAAATTATTTAAAAAATGATTAAAAATACAATAGAAAGACAATTTAATATATTTTTTTGCATATAAAATTTCGTAACCAAGAATGTATTAAAAATTCAAATCATGTTTTAATCAAAACTCGACCTATATTTTTAATTGCAATTAAATTTTCTTCATTAAAGTATTCCGATAATCTTGACCTCATTATATTCTGGCAATGCTTGAAAATAAAATTTAAATTTCGATTTTTAATTTTTTGAAGAATAACTTGGAATATAATCATTGGTTGGAAAGAAACAATATATGTGACGTTAGAAGATATTTTACTAAAGCAATAACCATCATATACCTCAGGCAGAAAAGGATAAAATCCCAAGGACAAACTAAACTGTAGTTAAAGATAAATTCGGATTAGTTCTGAATGGAAATTCGCATTTCCGAACAATCACGTGACGACATTTTTTCGAGGTCAAACTGATCGGACTAATAAAATCACTAGGGAAGAGAAAGTTGCGTAAGAATCTATTAGTTTTCACGAAATTTCGAATTTTTTTTTTTTTTAACAATTTTCGAGAAATTGTATTCGAGAAAAAAAGACACAAAAAATATTTAATCGAATTTTATTCTCATAATTTGGAACATATATATATATTTTTCATTTGGCATTTTGCCTTAAAAAAATATATACAGAAATTGATTCTTTGTAAAACTAGTTAAATTTTTTTTAATCTTTTTTCTTTTATTTTTTCGTCCTTACTAAACTGAATACAGTATTAAAAATAGAATTTGGATGCAATAAATTTAATTTAGTTCTGGAATTAAACGGTAGATGGCATATTGGATTAGACATCAATTTTAAATTTGAATTTATTGCCATTATCATTTTATATACAATTAATTTAGTTCGTAACGAAATATTTCGCGAATACTGTATATTATTTTTTAAAAATACGGTTTAAAATGAAAATCTGAAGTTATCAAAAACGAGAACAAATCAATAAATATTTAGGTGCCGCTAACTTCTATTTATCAATAACCACTTGCACTTTGTCCAAGGAGATCTCGAAAAAAAAAAAAAACTATATATCTAAAAATAGAATTTTATTGCGTTTTTATTCCATATTATTAATAAAATTTCGTTTGATTTTTGCATTTTCTCCGATACATTACAGTAAGTTTTCTATTAAAACAGTTTTAATACAACTGCTGGACGTGTTTTTTTTTTTTTTTTGAATGGTTCTTGAGCACATAAAATGTAGAAAAAAGTGATCCGCAATTAAAATTATGCTTTAGTTCCGGCCGGTACTTTTATGATCTTCACGTTTTATATGCGATATAAAAATTACAGTAACAATTTTTATAGTGTATTTTTAAGAGTATTTCGATCTTGTTTCGCCGAAAGAAAGTTCAATATATCGAATAAATTTCCTTATTTAAAGAAATAAACTGAGATTTTCAAATAGATTACGACAAAATTCTACCAAAACGATGAAATTTTATATTTAAATTCTATCAAAAAATTTTACATAGCTTACTGTATAATGTATTAATATCTATCCTATCTATAAACTTTCTTTATGTATTAAAAAAATTATTTCATGTTTTCAAGTACTGTATTTATTCAAACTTTATCGTCGCTTATTACGTCATATCATTTTCAACACTAAGAAAACACGGAAATAGAGGCGTCATCCTTATGACTACAAACTTTTATTTCATCGAGGAGTGGTTAATGCAACGCAAGCAGGAAGACCCCGTAAAATGTCCGATGTAATGAGGGGTAATTGATTCCTTCAATGTAAACAAACATGAACAAATCTAATCAGTAACCACAGCAACCATTCATTACTAAGAGTTTAATAGGAAATTGTAACTTAAATAAGAACAAATTTGGGCCAAGGTTCAGAATGAATGACGTAATGATATACGTTTCTGATTAATAACTAATAACAGTTTTTATCAGTTTTCTTCTAACAGATGTACAATTTCCTATAGAAAATAATACATTTATATATAGGCCTATATTACGAATGTATTGCATGAAAATAATAAATTTATTTTAATTTTTATTAAAAAATTAAGATTTATTTTTAACCTGTTAAAGATTACACACGACTGTAGAACTGACAGTGTGTTTTTGAGGAGTTGCGTAAAAACAAAAATGAAGTTATGTTGTGAATAAAATAATTTAGAAGGCTGAATAGATAAAAGGAAATTGGTTCGTAAAAAAAGTGTTTATTGAAAGAACTTAAGGGGATCATTGTATTATCTCTCCTTGAAAGCGGAAGATTAAAGTAGTAATCAATAGAAGAGAATGAAGAAGAAAAGCGGTGGTGAAAGAAATCTAAAGGAGTGCAGTTAAAAGAACAACAGAATATTTATGAAAATACTAAAGAATACTAAAAAAGAATATAAATTAAGAAACGAAATAGATAACAAGAGTTAAGTTAGTATTCCATCCTATATTTCTACATTTTCCTGTATATTCAAATGAATAAAAGCAATAGATATCCTTATTTGTGAACTAAGCAATAAATTTTTCAAAAATTGATAAATTTACTAAATTTTAAACGCGTTTAGGCTATTTTTAAATAAGAAATAACACGAAAATGATTATATTTAATTTATTCATTTTAATAAATGAGAAAAATAATTTCTATTCTGACTTTATTCTAACTTTTATAGATTTTTAATTAGGAATACAGAAATCAGTCAGATAGGCTACTAAAACTAGATAATGTTCGAACTGACAATAAATATATATTTATTAAACTATTGTATATAATATATATATATATATATATATATATACGTTTATTTTAATAAATAATTTACTTCAATAATAATTGCAAAAAATTACTGAAAAGCGATGATAATATATAACGCATTTTAATGTATAGTACAGCATTTTTTAGAACATATTATGCATATTTAATTAATATTCATAATACAGTATATCATTCAACGTTTTTCAACTTTTAATGATATAATTATTATAGCAAAAATTATAATTACGTGAATAATACTTATATTTGTATAAAATTCGAAATTATTTATTGTGAAATTTGAAAAAATTGCATAACAGACGTATTTTTTTCAGAAATAAAAATAATAATCAACACTATTCAGTAAGTGCACAATAAATTAAAATTAAGTAGTAGGATAACATCGAACTTTTATAATGCATAGTATGTTTTTGTTAATATCTCTAATATATCAGATTGTAAACATGTTTTCTTCCATTCATGATATCTGTCGATATTATCATGCAGGTATTACTAGGAAGAAGTAACTTAATTGCTATTTTGATTTTTTTCTAGAAAAAGTTTTATAAATTGCTGAAAAGTTTGTTTCATAGAAAAATTATATTCAAACATGGAAAATCTGTATAGTATATAATTAATCATTAAAAGTTATTTAAAATTAAACATAAGCTTGCATTAAACAAACTTAAACTATTTACTTATAATTGAAAATACAGTACAATATTATAAAGTGTAATATCAGTACAATAGGCTGTATATTATTGCTTTCTATAGATTACATCTATCCTTCTCTTTTCATGTTAATTTAAAGTATAAAAAAATAGCTAATTGCTGATGTAATATTTCAGAATTACATTTTTTCTGATTATTATTTACTGATAAAATTAGGACAATTCGTGGAATCAACATCATTTATTTCATGCATTATCCACTCCTGAGAGTTGCGTGACTTTTCTTCAGCTATATAACAAAACGAGAGGATAATGTTAAATTACTTTCGATATCGATTAAAACAATCTCCGATGTACTTAGTTCGGACAACATTAAATAATTATCTTATAATTATTATTAATTTGAAAATATATACATTATAAACTTTATAACTGCACAAGTTGACTTAAACAATGCGCTAAATCCGCAACAATAAAAAACTAAATTAAATAAAGCTTTTACCGATAGTAAGTAATATTATAGCTATTTTCACAAAAATAATCTTTCAAATATATTTTATATGTGACAGAATTTCAAAGTTATAGAATTTTAAAATTTCGAATGTCATCAGTTTGTAATAGTACCACATGGAAATTTCATCATTAATATAGTAGTTGTATAGCGAGGATAAAAAGAAACGATTGTCTAAAGTTTAAGTGATCTAATAATATTTTATTCTTGAAATATTTTGTGAATGGTCTGATAAACAACACAGTAAAAGTAATTAGATAATATACTGTTGTGAAATTTAAAATCATTCAAGTTGTTATATTATTATTTGCCAGACAAATACAGTTAATTCAGGGATATCAGCATTTTAATGCTACGAACGGCTGTCATCCTGTAAGGAGAACACGTAGAATCTTCAAAATTAATAGGTATCTCGGATAATTAAAAAAAAAAAAAAAAAATGTCAGCAAAATTTTAATGCTGTGCGGTGTTTGACTTTCGAGAAATTTTATAGATGAACGAACTCACTGATAAAATGAATATATTGTACATGATTCATTTC
Organism: Androctonus mauritanicus; assembly: GCA_011317285.2. Taxonomy (NCBI): domain Eukaryota; kingdom Metazoa; phylum Arthropoda; class Arachnida; order Scorpiones; family Buthidae; genus Androctonus; species Androctonus mauritanicus. Next base: position 88,113 of record WUQG02111020.1, on the reverse strand, counting down.
TTGTAGAAAAATAGCTTAAAAATTATATTTTCTTTAATAAAATGGCAAAAATATTAAATATTTTAGCAACAGCATAAATAAATTTTTATCGAATATAACAACAACAAAAAAAAAATTCATTAAAATTCGTTGTCATTGATGCAGAAAAGTAAATCGTATCACTTCAAAATTATCGTCATTTAAGAAACCAGTTCATAACCAGCTATATGGAGTAGACATAAATATAGTATAAATAAATTTCAAGTGTAACTTCGATCTATGTCAAGGTCACATCTCACCATGACGGCCAAGAATAAAATCAAGTCAAACGACTTTGAATGTTTATGAGAGCTTAAACATTAAATCTAACCAACCTTAACTAAGTGGAAAATACTTATCAAAAGTAAACTAAGTTATGGTTTGAAAAGTTGGAAATAGTTCAATTTGATTATGAAAAAATTATAAAATTCTATAAAAATTACTTTCTCTACATAATCTTTTGGGAACTTTTAATGAAGCTGAAAGTATTTTTATTATTTTTTTACATGAATATTTAGTAATACTTTGTTTAACAGTTTAATATTAATGTATTTTTCGAATAAAGACTGCAGTACTATGTCTCCATCTACTATACACATTTGACACTTTTTGATACAGGAAGTAAAATGATTCATCATTTTTTGCTAATTTGTCATATGTACTTTTAATACACATGTAAATGTAATGAAACACGATAATAAATCAACCTTCATAAAGTACGAAGTCTATAATAAAATAAGCATAATTTTATTGAATATCCATCGCTCTATCTTTTCGAATCAAATTATCTAACTCGAAATTTCGTGTTGGAAAATATTTAACTATTACTTTTGAAATGATGCTTCTCTTATGTTCATTATAATGCCTTCTATTCTCATCAGCAGTTTCCATATGTTAAGCAATAACCCGACTCATCTTCCGCTTAGTTTATTCAATAATAATGCAGTACTTAACGCGGTTCATAAACCGAGTGGAAGGATTAAGAAAACCGTTTGTAAAATTTATAATATAACTTCATTAAAATATTAATGACAAATTAAGCTACTATAGGATTATAATGCTATTGTGTTTTAATATTTTAATTATTTAATACACTTCACATGTTTCATTCTAATCATTTAAATATTTCTCATTAGTTTAATTGCATTTCAAAAATGTTTGTTACAATTGTAAACTTAAAAGATGTTTCATATGAATTTAATTGAAATAGATTTGAATGAAAAATAATACTACCATTGTGTTTATTTAATAATAATAATAATAATAATCATGCAAAGTAAATTTCAGTTTTATACAATTATAAGTTTATGTAATGTAAATAATTTATACTTAATTATATTCCTATCACATAACTTTAGCTGCACAGATTGATGGCAAACAAGTTCGATCTAATAAATGATAAATGTTTTTATCATAATACCGTTATAGCCGTTTATCAGATCATACTTAATCAACTTATAATGATTTCAACGTGATCGAGTTGCTATTATAAAAAATGTATAGTAAATTATTCTTACTTATTAATTTTTAAAAAGATGCCAATTTGTAAGCGAAAAATATACATAAAAATAATATTTATATGAAAACAACTAACTACTGACAAACAGATTTACTACATTATATTTTCTTAAATAAGCAAAGTCAGATGCTTTCATTTTAAAATCTTCATTTTTTTTATCTTCCATCTTTCAATAATAAACATTTTCTTGATGTAAATCAATCTTTCTCTCATTGGCCAAGTCCGAAAAGTCAAACAGAGAATAAATATGACGTTAAATTATAATATAAATTTTATTCTGTGATTATTATGAATCTGATATATCCTCCAGTACAATGACCAATGCAGTAACTAACACGAAACATGCGATCGCGATCGGACTGCAATGAATATCCGATGGCACATCGCTTAATGAGAGGCGTAAAAGCAGAAAATTTTGACTTTATTCAAATTAATTAATTCATTCAAGCTATCAATAAAATAAAGCGCGATAAAAGTTTCTCAAACGATGCCGTTTATTTCCGCTATTTAGTGATGCTCGTTCTAGTAGAAAATCGATAGAAGGTGGTATTGAAAATTTTCTGAATGAAATTAAATTAGAAATTAAAATTTTATATTTATTCAGTTTCGTTTTAATGAGTAACATAAAATAACTCACAATAACACGAACGTAAACTTTATCTACATTCGTTACAACTAATTTAATAATTTCATCCCATAAAAATTCTAAATGCAATATTTATGCGATAAATCTTTCGTGAACTTTCACATATATTAGTAGTTTGCATAAATAACTGATATCAAATTTATTCTGAAAATTAAACTCCTTCTCTTCAACCTCTTTGTATAATTTGTTTGTTTAAACTTTAATGAAGGCCTATCTTGTCTGGAAATCTAATTAAGTTGGCTATTATAATACTGCAGTTGTAAATATTGAATTTTTAACTCATTAACCTTGAATAGAGGGGTCAAGAGCAATTTTTTATATATACAATATTTCAGGCCTTATATATAATGTATTTTTTCTTTCTTCAAAACATTGCATTATAATGAATAATTCACAAGAAAACAATTTTAATTCTTATTATTTTGAAGCATCATTAATATTCTTGTAAGTACTATTTGGCAAATCAAGTATTGAATCCATTAAAATCAAAAACTTCTTTGTTTTTAGTTCTTTCTGAATCAATAAGATTATTGTCCATATAGCCTACAGAAAACAATGCTTATACAATGAATGCAGACTAATGTATGAAATTCAAAAAATTATCATCATATTTGACTGCAATCTCTGACATTTCGTGATTATTTGATTTCATTCTTATCTAAAATAATATGATATTTACAAAAATATCATATTACACTGAAAATACATCAGAAAGTCTCTGTAAGTGTTACCAAAATAAATAAGATAAAGTGATGAAGAAATATTTGTATAGAGATTAAAATGAAAAATAAAAATACGTGAATATGCTATACATAATTATAAATACTGTAAACGTATATTTCAGGAAAATAATAAAGAGTTATTCAATTGCACTTCAGTAAATAGTAAAACAGTACTTATAACATTATATTTCGTGAAGAGAAATTTATAAAGTGAAATTATACAAATAAAAATGCAACTTTAAATATTTTAAACTACTAATGTGTGAAAAACATGCGTAATTTCTGCCTCTCGCAACAGATAAGATTGCGCAGTTTTTTTTAACTAATTAAAACTTTATTTATCTTTCTACTAATTAAAAATAAACTTTCATAAAATTACACAAGATTTATAACGAACTATTTGTCATATAGAAAAAATTTTTGATTTATACATAACAAATAGTTTTTATAAAGAGTTGAGAAACTCCGCAAATTTCTATTCAGATCTATATTAAAATAACAAACTGCTTTTTATTAAATATTTTCTGATATTTTGACAAATTTTGAAATTTTCTATATTCATTCATTCAAAGTATATAGAAAACATAGTAAAACTAAAGTAATATTTTAGAATTTAAAATTTTTGCATAATTACTTTTCAGTTATTCTCTTTAAATTCTAATAAAAAAAGCTACATAAACTGAATACAAAAGATCGTTTTGATATTATTAATGGTCTATGAATTCTTAAACTCGCTTCTTCAAGATTTAATCGAAAATAAACTCATAACATTACTTATATGGTCTTCTTCCTTTCGTTGATTTCTTTTTAAGCATTTTATCTAAAATTTTTCCGAATCATTTAATGTTCCGGCTTCTACACTAAATCGTAATTTCGGTTTTCTAAAATTTTCTTCAAAATTACTCAAGAGAATTCGTTATTGATTATTTCTACTATTCTAAACTTATAAAATTGCAGTTGGAATACCAAATAACATTAGAACATCGTTTGGTTACGAATTATTGACTTTCTTGAGTATCCAACAAGAAAAATATTTTGATTGTAATTGATTTTCTGGCTAAATATCATTTGCAAACTTTCTCTTTTCTCTTCCTTATCTTTCTATAAAGTGTCGTTTCTTTCTTTCTTTCTTTAAAAGTCACTTTTATTTTATTTCTCTCTCTATATATGCTACATCCAACATTTTATTTGCTTATATATTTTTATTTTTTCCTTACTTTGATCATGTTTTTATATTGCCCATAACAAAATAGATTTATATTGTTTTGTCCTACAAGTTAGTAACAATTTTTATTTCATGTTTCTGTATACAATATACTATATTCTTTTTATCTAGATTAATTTCAGTTATCTATACAGTATATAGTATAACTTTCATTATTTTTTTATTATAAATTTTAATTACTATTAAATCAAATTGAAATTGTGTTGCAGTACTTTTTACTTTGTCATTTTAACAAATATTTTGTGTATTTTATAATTTAATCTTCCTTTGTTGAAAATATCTCAAATTAATAATTCATTCCATTCTATGATTTCATTCGCATCATTATTTTACAATATTTTAAAAGTATTTATTGTAGTCAACATAAACATATGACAAATTATTTCATTTTTAATTGAAACACGATATTTTTCTTTTATATTTTCCATTAATACGTACTCTGATGCTTTAGAATATTTATTTTTACTTTTTATCAGGCCTACTTTCTTTAATAATTCTTTTTACAGTATTCAAAATTTTTTAGTTCTTACTTGAATTTGTTATAATTCAGTTTTCACAGAGATAAAAGTTTTTGATTTTTTCTTCGTATGTTCGAAACTTTCTCTTATCTCTAGTCGATATAATTTTCTACACGCGACTAAAAATCATCACTCATTTTGCTCATATAATGAATCTAAAGAGTGATTAATAAAAGAGAAATTAAGTATTATGTCCAGAAATAAATTTCCAAGGTAAATGAATCATAAAATATAATTAAATTCATAAGATTGTACAAAAATAGAAAGAATATGCATCGTCATTTAACAAAATTCATCAGCGATAAGATAGTCATCAATTGATAGCTTTACGTACACATGCATCGCTCGATGATCGTTCGACAGATAGAAACCTTACGTTATCGCTCTTTTATACAATCGAGAAATTATCTAGGTTAATTATAAAATATTTATTTATTAATTCGAATTATCACTTAGCCTATTAGGTTTTATTTTTTGCATTTATTTTAATTATTGTAACTAAAATATTTATATTTTTCGTAACATTTCCTTTCTGTTAAATAGAGTCGCATTACGCTTAACAAAAAATATCATAGGAGAGATAAAACGCAAATTATGTGTTTATTCAGATTTATCTTTATATTTTTCGCAACTAAAATATAAAATTACGAAAAAAATCAAACCTATTTTATTAGCAAAAAATAATTGATAATATATGAAATTCTCAGGAAACCAGACAGTTCCCAATAGCACAATAAGACTCTTTTAACACATTTATGTCTGAAAAAGAATCCAGAAAAAGTTTAAAAATTGAATTTCTGAATTCTAAGGATTATAGAGAATATTTTTAGAATTATTATGAAAGCCAAGAATAGGGAATAAAATATACAATGGATCAGAAAATCTTCGATCTTCTTGCGTCACGACTTATTTGTTCTCTAAGACCGATATCTTAGGAGACTATATCTCTCAAGTGATTTCCTGTATTGGGCCAATGAGAGACGCAACTTAACAAGAACGTTCTCTACTTCCTGTTTTCTTTACCAACTATAGTACATTAAAGATCAAGTTCGCTGTTAGCACAGATCATAACTCTTTCGATAAGTTATAAAAAAGTTTATTAAACTAAACCTTTCTCTATTAAAAAAAATAATTTAAATAAATATTAATATTTGATAGTTAAACTAAAATTAAATAAAAATAAAAATTATATGCAATCGTTATTTTAGTAATATTAACTGTATTAATTCTTTGTAATAATATTAAAAAGCAAAACTTTAAAAAAATTTCAAAATAAATTAATATTCTAATAAATTTTTCATGCTTTTCTACTAAATTTATTAAAATACTTCAAAGAAGCGAAAATATAAACTACGGTAGCTATTTATTATCTTAGTCAAGTCTTTCCTTTTCCCATAAATTATTAAACTTCTTGAATTTTATATGAATTTAATTTCAAAACATGTTTATAATTGAATCTAAAAAATAAAACATTTTAAAAATTTATTCTTTACTAACAAAAAAAAAACAATAACTAAGTATAAAAATTTATGGATTATAATATCTAAAAATAAGAATTTTTAAAAATAGAATTCTTTCTTGAAATATTTATTTTTTCCATTAAAAGTTTTAAAACGAATTTATTTTAGAGAGAGTTTTTATTTTTATATACGCCCAAATCTAAAATTTAGATCTCGGATAAAGAGAGGTCCTGTTAACTTTTCCCAAAATGAAACAGAAAAATTTTGTAAAATGCACATGAGAATTCTAAATAATGAAAAGTAAACAAAAACAATTGATATAAGAAAATAGCTTTTCTGAAATAAAATATGAATATTAGAGTAGAGCAAACAAAAGGGTGAAGTGAAAAACATCTACGTGAGTACTGAAAAAAATAAAAAAAAAAAAGAGAAAGGCAGCTGTGATGAGGAAGAATAAAAACTTTAAAGAGAAATATGTCAAATGAAACGAAAAATGAATAGTAAAACCACGAAACTAAATGAACCGAAGTGTAATATATAGTGCTATAAAATGGACTTCGAATAGAAACAGTGAAGATAAAAATTTATCTCTAGGCCTTATACAATATATATTCTATTGTCACGTTTTCCAACACGATCGCCATTCGCCACATGTTACATATAGGCCATCCATATATGGAGAATTGATTTTCTACCGTACCACATTATTTAATCACAGAACAATATTTGAAAAGAAAACGACTTCTCGGACACATTCATTCAAAATCTGTTTTGTATTTTTGGATCAACATATCGATACATTTACGAATCAATTTTTCTTGCTATATATTTCAAGAAATCATATCATTATGTAAAGATTCTGAATAGAATATTTGTCAGTCGAGATAGGCCATGCCAAGTGCAGTATAATATTAATTTAAATTATAAATAATATTTCGTAATCAAAATATTTGTACATCGCTATAACCTTCATTATAAAGTCCTAGGCCTATTAAAGAAAACGATTGCGAAAATGTTACACGTCGCAGTAAATTTAGTGAGCTTTAAAATTTTATTGGACACAGATTCTTAAATTTTTAAATAATAAAAAGAATAATCATAAATTTTTTTAATGTATATATTGTTAAACAATATTCAAATTTTCAATTTCGGATATAAATTTTAAGTTATGTTGGTGTAAATAGACAAGAAAAAAATTAAATGATACGCATAATATTCTATTTTCGACCTGTTCGTGCAGACATTATCTAGATAAAATGCAAAAATAATTTTCAAAATAAAATTTATGTGTTTTATATAAAGCAAAAAAAAATATGAAATAATGCATAATTTATATATTATTTTGGATTTAATAAAAAAATGGAAATTTTACAGATGTGCTTTATGGTCCGAAAAATACTTTATATTAAATATAGGTTTCTTGAACCAAAGATAATTTGAATACAATGAAGTTATTGTAGTGTAGATATTTATATAATATTACAATAAATAAACATAAATCTGAATACAACTATTCATAAGTAGAATAGATACTTAGTATCTAAATAACTTAAGCTTAACTGTACTCAATAGGATCTTATCAAACATTTATGATTTTTATATATTATTTGCACATAATTAATACACATGTGTTATATTCAAATATTTTTATAGAAATAAAAAAATAAGTTTTCAAGCAATTCGATCAATTTTCGCAAAAAAATTACTTTCTAATTTACTTGTTGTTATCTCTTTTCAATGTATGATTAAAAATATCTAAATATTGCAAATTTATTAAAACTCGACAAGAAACCTACACACAGTTTCAGAATTATATACAAGTATAAACTACTATGTATTCTTACTTATCTCTCTCGATTATTAATTTTCTTCTGCACACTACTGATACTCTCATACAAAGCTTAGTTCAATATTTATTCAACAAGATGCGCCTACTAAGTAAAAATCTGAGATATTCAAACATTCTGAAAATCTATTTTTATCTTCAGTTCAAAGAATCTGATACAAGAGGCTATTTTCATATACGCCATTTAAAGATTAATAAAACTGAAAGAATGTTCTGTGAAAATTATATCAATTCAGAAAAATTTTTCAGGAAAAAAAACTTGAAAAAATTAATAAAATTTTAAAAAATAAGTATTTTTGTAAATATTTCTGGTTTAATAAGCACAATAAAGCTAAAATTATTGACATTTTTTTTTATAGAATTATTATGTCAAACGTTTGAACATACCTCTGTCAATCAAAGTTATGAATGAAATTTCTTACATTAGATATTATACGTATATAATTATTATCTTATCGGTTTTTGCAACATATTAAGTAAAATAATCTTAAAAAATATTAACACTTCCAGATTAATTTTCTTAGTTATTTTAAACAAAATTTATTTTTTAGACATATAAGTGAAGGACAATCAAATGTCAGAAATTGACTTAAAATCAATATTTATATTAGTTTTAGCTGTCAGTATAAATGACAGAATTTTCATTACTGCCTATCTCAGAGAAAGTAAATGAATAGAATATATTAAGCTAATAAAAACAAAATAAAAATATTTATCAAATTAAACTGAATTAGAGAAACTATTTATCTATTGTCAATATAGAAAGAAAGAAAATTTAACAATTTCAAGGGTGAAATAAACAGTAACTTAGGAATGAGAAACAAATTTCATACAGTAATCAACATGCTGAGAACAAAATTTTCGCTCTTAAACAGAAATTAGTTCAATTAAAAAAATAATTTTATAATGAAAACAAATTAATGAGTAATACAATGCTAATGAGCCAAAACGCAGAAAAGTAAATGGTTTATCATTTTTTAAATGCCGGATAATTATTGACCTTTTAAAAATTCCTATCATATCCAATACTGATGGTATTTAATAATAATTATTATAAAACTAATTCGATTATTAATTATTTCAGCTATTATAACGAGTTTAGTTGTAATTTCAAAAATAAATTGTATGGAATTTAGGCTATAAACGAATGTGTTTATTAAAGTTTATCTTTTAATACAAATTAATTCTGTATAGAGTAAAGCAATCTTTAATCGATTTTTAACTACGGTATTTCTTATTTGTCTGTTTCGATAACAAATCAGTTATCAAAATGGCATGTTTCTGATAGTTGATTAACATTTTATCTTACATATCGGTTTGTCCGTTTGTCGATCCGCCAAATATCTCAATAATCAACATCGCATAATATTAAAATTTTAGTGAATTATTTCTTGTTAATCAGTGTAGGTAATTATTGATTTTGAAGTTCTGCCCAATACAAAATGCAATATTTCAAACTTTAGAATATTTTATACAAACTATTTGTGCTTAAGATTATTATATACATTTGAATGAATTTTTCTTATAAAAATGATCTTAAGTAAAAACTTTACCTATATTTTTAATGATGGTTAAATCTGATATTGTTGTTTGTTTTGAATATCGAGATACATTTTTTTACATTTATGCAGACTATTCATTATATGTTTCTGATTAATTATTGAGTAAATTAATTATAAAAATATATATGTATACATATTAATGCACATAATGCTTTAAGAAATAATGTCCTTAATGTAGTTTTCTAAACTCCATTGATTATCTAAAACTCTCTATATAATGTTAGAGAAGTAGAAATTCTATATAATGCTATGTAATCAGAAAAATCTATAAGTTATTATATTACTGAGCTATCAAAATTTAAATTCAAAATCACTAACATTTAAGAAATTTTAATAAATGAAGGTGATAATAAATGCAATTTTATCAACAATACGGACTAAAAGTATAAAATTATGGAAATGTCCTTAAGAGAGCAGAATTAAACTAACTTAATGTTAGTTATTTGCGTATATTATATATTATTAATATATTACGCTGGAAGATTTCAGATCTTATGCTTAATTTATATTCCGAAAGATTTCCTTTCTGTCAAAAATATTGATTGGAATTTTAAATAATAATAATAAATTAAAGTATCACAAATTAATAACAATTGTCTATTTTGATAATCTAAATATCAGTAAATGGTATCAATTATCTTACGTTAATGTCACTTCTTTCCGCGTAGATGATAAAATTTTTACATTCCATTATATTATTACCGCAAGAAATTATTTTAATATGAATTGATATTTTATCTTTCTAATTTATGAAAGATGCTAAATAATTCAAAAAGTCTGATCTTTGCAGATGATGAATTTAAATTTATTTAAGTTTGTCATATTTCATCATCAGTTAACAGTTAAACATTTAAGTTATATATTATTTCTCTTATAAAAATATATTCAGTATAAAGAAAATATATATGTGTCTTATATAATATATAGGTTTGTAAAATGTTATTTATATTATATCTATAAACAAGCAGTTCCAGAAAGAAGTAAAGTTGCCTCCTTTGCGAATGTATCACGTATTTTTCATTTATTTAGCATTTAGAACTGATTGTCTTTTTTTGTCCAATTTCAATATTGGTTTAACAATGTTTGTATATAACACAAAAAGACGATGGCATCATCATGGCAGTAACGTAACGTCATTGTGATATAATTTATTGTTACGCCATCGTGACGTCATTCATTGTTGTACCACGATACTTTCACGTCAATGTGCCTGTGATAAATATAAACCATATGTTACCCCTACCTTGCTAATACTTAGCGTTATCTATTGTCAAAAATATAAAATAAAATTTAAAAAAATTAAATGGAATTCTGTAGAATTAAATAAGCCCACAGAACTAAATTATTCGGCATCGAGGTGACTATTAATGCTAGAACCAAATATCAAATTTAATGAAAATGTGTTAAGTAGTTCAAAAGTTTTTAGCGGAGGACACAGACATGAGCGATATCTTATAAGCTTCCATTTTCTCCGGAAAGTAGGCTAATAGTGTGTGTGTGTGTATGTGTATACACACACATATATACGTGTATATATAAACATATACAATTCACATATATATATATATATATATATATAACATAATTAGCCTATTTTCTGGAGAAAATGGAGACTTACAAGATATCGCTCACGTCTGTGTCCTTCACGTAAAAATTTTTGAACTACTAAAATGGATCTATAAGATTCATTTCTATATATATAAATCTTACAGATCTATATATATATAAGATATGTATATACAGTATATATCTTTCATATGTAAGATATCTATATTATATATTTTATATAGTATTACTGAAATATCACTAGTAATAAATTTATAAACAATAGGATGAGAAAACCAGAATAAATAATAAATCTTAAGATTTATTTTTCAGAAAAATTCCATATAAATTTTAATATCTTACATAAATTAAATATCATTTTATATGGCGAAAGATTTTTTTAAACTTAATAGCTTTCAGAAAAAATAAAGATTAATGAACACAATCTTTGTTTTTGAGTCTCGTCTCGAGCAGAGATTCATTGGAGATTTGCAGTTTTTATTTCTTCCTTTAAAGAAATATTTCTTGAATTTCAGGTGACAAAGTTCTGAAGATTAAACATTAAATCGGACTTGTTCATTGATCTTTTTCCCACTTTCTGGAATTCTTTTTCCGATGATTGATTTGTTGACTACAACTTATATTTCTTTCCTATTTTTCAACTGTTTGATTTGTGATCTTCGATTACTAATATCTTTTACGACAAAAGAACTTTTCTTTAATATAATTAACTATCTCCCACGTTTTTCTTAATGGCAATTTATTTAAAGATTTGTAAACGTGTAGGCCAAATGCAGACAAAGAAAAAAATAATCGAATATTTAAAAGTTGATTTTTCTTTGTTTATTCTATTTAATGTGTTTATTTAATTTTAATTAAGACGATAAAATAAAATTAGTTTCGTAGATTATTAATTATTTTACTAATAATTTTTTTTATCATTCAGCAAATCTCCAGATTAAATTTTAGAATTTTAATATTTAAGATAAAAATTTATATTTTTTGCTGTTATTACATCTCAGATATTGGTTAGGCTTTTACATTTTCCTGTTGCTTTTGGTTATGATTTTAATTTTGAACCATTTACTTTTATCTTTTCATTTATATTTTTCTTTTATTCTTTAATGCGCTGAATTAAATTTCTGAGAACAAAAGAAAACATTAAATGCAGGCTTATAGCAATAATTCTTTTACTGTATTGTTATTGAAAAAAACTAATATCTTATCCACTAAATTTTGTCGCAAAAACAAAAATCCTTCAGTTCTTTCAGACTTTATTATTTTACCAAATACTCTTTAAAATAAATTGGAAATTTTTACGTTAACAGAAGTTTTCAAAATTTTATTTTAATCTTCAATTTTTATCTTTAATACGTTTCGTCTGGTTATCATAGATTTAAAATGAGAATGTCCAGAGAATGTTCTGTAACTTTTATTATGATGTTAAAAAAAATTGATATCGAAGACTAATACAATAAATCAGCATCAATCAAAACATGATTAAAAATTTAAATATAATCAATCCTTTCTTCTGTAGCGAATAAAGAAAATATTCTGATTAGAAAATACACTTTGTCTTGATTATATCTCATTATAAATGACAAATTATGTGGCTTAAACCGTACAAAATGGTTTATCGTTTCGAACTTTTCAACATTATAAGCTAAGCCATACTCCACTCATAAAGTGTCAAGGATGGTCTCCACCCATCGTTAAAGAGTCAAATGGCGCCAACAAGCTTCTATATGCTCAGAACAGACAACAGATAAATGAAGATTCACTATATGGTTTATATGTCAACGACCTATACAAAAGCTATACGAGTTAAATATTCAATTAAGGCATGCCTGATTCAATAATAACAAAGTTTCACGTTCAGCAGACAAAATTAAGTAATCATTTTACATGTACAGCAAACGTCATAAAAACATAAAATACTGTAGAATAGCTTAAAATTTTAAGATTAAAACTTCTTTATATAGTTATTTTATGCATAACGATCAACTGATTTATTTTATTTTATTATGTGTTTGTTAGAATGAATGATTAATTGAAATAATTATTGTTTATAAAATTTCTGTATAAAATTGAATTTTTTGTTTTTTTTTTATGTTAAACTTTAAATATTCATATAATATTGATAAGTTTAACAAATAATCAGCGCCTTCAGTAAATAAAATAGTCTATACGCAGAAAATAGTTATTTTGCTATAATGTTAAATATACCAAAAATTTATCGTATTTATTCTAATAAACGGCGCAAAAACTATTTTCTGCATATACACTATGTTATTTATTGAAGGCGCTGATTATTTGTTAAGCTTATCAATATTATGCGAATATTTAAAATTTAACATTAAAAAAATTCAATTTTATGCAGAAATTTTATTATAATTTATACCAAACACATAAATTATAGTTATTACTACGATAATTTTATTTATTAAAAACAGAGAAGCATAAAATTGATGATGTATTTGAAGGTTTAAACAGACATAAAATTTCTCTATAAAAGGTGCAGCAGTATTTATTTGGGAATGGCTATTTATTAGAATAATTACGAATATCAATACTAACATTTTAGCATAAATAAATATATTACGCAAAAACATGCACATGGCACTTTTTCTTATTCACATTTTATTATAAGAATACACTAATGCTTAATATTTCAATATTAATAATTTAGTAAAATAAAAAAAGTTATTACTCACAGATTATTTTCTTCTTATTCTTATCTGCATTTCTATTGCTGTAATAAAATGTAATCTAAACAGAAAACGATGCCTAATATCTTTCTTCCACTTCTATCAAACCCTTTATACTGAAGAAATGCCAACTTCCACTAACTATAAAATTATAAACTTTGAAAAACTTACAATCGAAACCTCGTTCTTCTTTTTGTTTCGTTAGAGGCATTCCTAATGGTGATGCTCCACCCGATGGGTCCAAGCAAGGTACTTCGTACGAAGAACTGGACGATGAAGTGGAGCAGATTGCTTTGTGTGGACTAGATATTTGTCGTTTATCTTTTTTCCAACTGTGAGTGAATTTCCGAGGAAATCTGCAAACGCTTAAAGTTGGTTTAGGCTGTGATTCCCCTTTAAGTGTTTCTCCCAAAGAATTGCACTTTCTTAACTGAACGTCTTCCGGTCCTGAAAGAAAAGAGAAACATGGTAAATAATATTTAATGATATACAAAATGATTAAAAGTGCATTTCATCGATGTTTTAACTAATTATTTTCTGTGAAAAATAAAGATTTTTCACATGCATACATTCTCATAAAAATTCAAAGATACGATGATCATCATTTTGGAGGAACGAACTGACGATGACGATGGTAAGAATGATCTTTGACTTAATTGCTAAATAACATTCTCCATTAGAAATTCACTTTAAGAAAAACAATTGTGTAAGCATTTTTCATGTGTTAAATAAACAAAATCATTGATATTTCGCATTTTAAAATTATTATTAATTTGCTATAAACAAATTGTACCCCACTAACTAAAAATTGCATTCAATTGAAACTTATCAAATCATGATTGAAAAATAGAATTTTTTCCATTATTTGGCGGCAATAATAATAATAATAGGTTAAAAAAAATATGCAATCCTTTTAGTTCTGAATAGAGTTAAAATATTCTATACATTCTAAATAATTATTTTAAGCTTTTGGGAAGAATAGAAAAATTATTATCCGTTCGTGGAAAAATATTTATAATGAGTTAGTTAATTTATGATATGTTCTTCTTGTAAATTTTTACGAATCCGTTGTTTTGACAAGAATACAGTTCTACTTAATGAAGTCAAAAATTTGTCATACTTTTGAAAAATTTATGGGAATAATAAAAATATTAATCATATATTATACACAAAATAGGTAGAAGCCATTTGCATGTAAGTTGCGTAAATATATCATGCAAGGACATTTTATAATATAAATGAGTAACGATACAATGAATTGACACATTTAGGATATGGTTGGAGTATTAATGATAAAGGTAATTTGTTAGTATCAAATGACTTTTTATATATTTCTAAAGTATGTGATGGAATAGAGAGAATTATTTTTAAAATATTTATACCAGTAAACACGTTATAGATCATAACTTATGATCTGCAATTTTTTACAGATTGTAGAATTTATAAATGTTCACGAAAATATTTTAGTAATTAAAATGTTATATTAAATAAAATGTTTAAAGAAATCAAACAAATAGAATGAAGTAAATTTAACAATGACAAATGACCATTCAATGAAGATAAAATGATTTCATCTAAAGAAAACTTACAAATATCATTTTGCATAGTAAAATTTTAAAATATTAACCATACGTTGCGTTAAACGTATTCGACTATCGAATACGTTACGTTATTAATAAGAAAGTCGAATAATTAAAATTTAAATATAATTTATAGAAATACAATATGCAAATCAGTAAATCATTGATATAAGACAAATGCTAACTTAATGAATTCTTCTTTTCATTTTTTGATATAACAAAAACTAATTACAAGTTTTATAATATATTGATTTTGGAAAACTTCCAAAAAATTTTTTTTGAAAATTATAATCCACATTTATAGGTCAGTTTTCTCTCTTCCATACATTTCCACTATGCTTTTAGCTATTAACTGAAGATAAAATTTAAATCACCCTCAGCAACAAAATTGGCAGATATTATCAAGCATGAATGATTTATGAAAACCTTTACGATCGATAAACATTGATATTTTAATAAAAATTTTCTCAACAGATGAATATTATTTATTCTTATTAAAAAAATATTTACAAACAGAACAGAAAATAATTCATCTCAGTAATTGCAAAACTAATTAAATGCATGTTATAATAATTTATTTATTTATTTATTTTTGAGTTCAATGAAAATTAATATCATAATATTCAGAAACATAGAAAAATGCGATTTTATTTTATATCGATTATCAAATAATCAAAAAGTTTACAATATTATTTACTATCGATTTCGAGCATACATATCGCAACTATTGTAAAACAAAACGCATAAGTTCAAACAAATTTGTATTTTTTTTTTTTTTTTCATTTATTGAATATTTTTTAAGCAATCAACAATAAAACTAATCTTTAATATCAAATAACTTTTTGTCTGCTGTATTTTTAAAATGCATTATTGAATAGCGAAAATTATTTACAACGGAAAATATTACTACTTAAATCTCTAGATTAAAGTTTTCTTTACTGTTTCTTCAATAATACATAAAACTGAAGATTTTATAACAAGTGTATTTTCCTTATTGAAGATCACTCTATATCTATCTTATCACGAATTCATAACTTCGATCAGATCTAAACAATTTTACTTAACTGTCATATTTTACTTGAATTCGAAGAAGGTAATATAGTACTTAGAAATTCTATTATGTTGTACGTAGATTCTTTCTCAATTTACAATAATTCTTTATGGTTACTATTCCTTTGCAATATATATGAAAAATATTTATATATGCATTCTTGATCATATAAATATCGTGTTTATTTATCTTGGTATCAAAATTATAAGATCGTTATTTATCATGCTAATTTCACTTAAATATAGCATTGAAGATATTCTCATTCAGTCTATTATTACTCTTTGAATAAAACTTTTATAAAATATCTCCATTAAATTTTTATTTATTACTTTACCTGTATGTAATAGGGCTAAGTTTATTCTATATAAAATAATACAATAATAAATCAAAAAATAAAAGTGTTTATTATGCATTAGTAACATATAAATCGTTTTATATGTTGTTTGTTGTTGTAGTATACTATATAATCTTAGTAAAATACTGTATTCGTTTCTCGATATTTTAATTATTTTTCCATTTATCATTTCTATTTGATTTTTTCCTTCTTTAAATAAATAAGATAAACATTTTTTTCTTATTTAATAAAATAGTAAATTCTATTTTTTTTTTTTTTTCTTTTCTTTTACAAGATAAAATTTTCAGTTAAAATTAAAAATTTCAATTTTAACATGGATATTTCTCTTATCCTTATTTGAATTAGGAATATATATATATTGGATATTTTTACAGTCTTTCCAATTTCTAAATAATAACAAAATGTTGTGTTGTATTTTATCTTGGTTCTATCAATTCGGTCAATATACGAATACAATATTTTCAAATATTCGCTACGACCAAATTTATTTGAATATATTTGTTTCAATTTCAATTTTATTTCAGAGTGATACGAGAACAAGCAAAAAAAATTAATTTATATAGTATTCAAAACAAAAAATTTAACAAAATAATGATAAAATTATGATGTTATCGGTATTTAGAGTCACTAGTATAATAAATAGAATCATTGTTAGCAAAATGCATTTTTATTCATTGATATACAAAATTCAAAATTTTTTTACATTTGCATTGCTAATTTAAAACTTATTTTGCAATAAATAAGGCGTCAATATCGCCGACTCTTGTGAAATTTTTTGATAATTTTAAAATGTGAGTTCGTTAACTGGAAAATGTCACTGTAACTAGAAAATCGCATTATCTAGAAAGTTACGATTCAAAAATCACAAAATGAACGATGTTCTTCCACAAGTTTAATAACTCATTATGTATTTGTTACACAATTGTTCGATGGCGGATGAAATTTTACTCCTATTATATGCGATGATTGCACTCGTTTCTGAAAGAATTGATCATAATCATATTTCTTCAGTGATGGTTATTCATTAATAATATAGAATTTCACATATTAGCGTTCGAATGCATACACATACACTGTCATTAGGAGCAAAATTAGCTACCAATAGGCCTACCTTTTTAAATAGAGCCAGATTAAAGATCATTGTGTAATGCAGTATCAAGCACGATCACGATTATGGAAGATCATTTTTCTTTTCATATGACAAAACTTCGTATCTCCACATTCTCTCTCTTTATCAAATGGGGAATTATAGTTAAATCCTGGCTCAAAATCATCTCGATCTTATCGCTATCACATTTGTTCCTTTACGTGCAAGGAATGCACATCTTCAGATATCGTCATCAATTTAAACAATTTTTAAAACAAAACTGCAAGTATATTTGCAAAAGCCTTATAAAAAAAAAAACACAATGATGATTAGTCAGAAGTGTAAATGTTTTCATATAATTATGTTCCGTATCTAATATTGATTATTCATCTGTGGACATTTTCATATTGATAACATCGAATTAATAGTTTTAAGCTAAACTAAACATTAATGATTCGAATTATATAAATTTTTTGATTTAAAACATAGAAATGATTTACTTTTTCAATAAAGATAAAAACTAATTTTAAGAATTTGTTTTTAGAAAAGTATATTTTGTCATCTGTGCGAATCTTCAAAATAGGTCTACATGCTGCTAATAGATGTCTATATCATGTAAAAATGAATGAAATTAATATTAATTATCATGCATCGTGTAAAATTTCGCTAATTCTTCTGTTTAAAATAAAGAATAACTATTTTAATAGAAATTAAACAGTTATAAACTATAAATTGGATCAAAAATACAGAACTAGTTTTCATCTAAATAAACTACACACAATACAGTCTTATACATTTATGATAAATTATTGTGCTTTCTAATACAATAAATTATATTTTAGTCAATATATTACATTATCATAAAATACATTCATTATTTAGACTATTATTCAAAAAATGAACCTGCACTTTTTTCCTCTAAACAAAAATATAACTCGAAAATGTCAAATTTTATTCGATTATAAACATTTAAAGCATAAAGGTCATGTTTGATAAATACCTAAAACATTTAGACAGAAAAGAAAAATAAAAATCATTTATTATACATATACAGCTGTATATTTATTCAATATTTTTTATTAGTTACGGATAAACAAACGTATCGTTCTCATTAATCATTATCGTTTTTGAATAAGTGACATTTCACTGAAATAAATATAATAATTTTATATTTTTCACAATTTTTAACGAAAAGATAAGCAATAAATAAAAAATTATAATATATTAAAGTATTTTTATAAGAAATGAAATTATTCATAACATTTTTATGATTTATTCTTGTAGTTATGGATCAATCCAGTTAAGAAAATCGTCATCGATGTCACGTATTTACACGAACTGATACAGCGAGTTAAACATTCTTATTATATCAATACACAGACGATGGGTTATGAAGTTTAAACATACAGTAATTTTAAATAAATATTGTTATATTAAATTTACTATCTCAAAGATCAGTTTGCAAGATATAAAGAATTAGAAAGAATTCTTAATTAAATATAAATAATATATTTGATATAGATGTATTATCAAGTTAATTAGCATTATAATGTTTTATTGTTATAATACTTGCTACCTATACTTCTCATTGTTTCTGCAAAAGAAGGAAAGACTTAATGACTATAATGTGATCAAATATTCGATAATCGTATTTTAAAAATTATCTAGATATTTATAAATTTAAGATTTTTTAAAATTATTGCTAGAAATATTATTAATTGACTTGATATTAATTATTCAGTTATTCTAAATTTTAAATTTCTATCAAATGAACTATATACTGTGACTTTAATTTTTTATTAATGAGGAAAGCAAAATTTATTCCTCGAAAGAATTTTTAATCCATTAATTTTTTAACAAAATTATATAATTTTTTCTACTGAAAATTAAAAAAAATAAATAAATAAAAACTGCCGGTTTTTTTAGTTGTTATTAAACTTAAAATATGAAGTTTTTACTTTATAAATATGTTTAAAATTCTATTTTCTGTTCGTTTTGTTAAACTTTTCTTACATAGCAGATGATGTTGATTGCCATAAGATTGTGACTTACTGCAGTGAACGACATACAATAATACTTTTTATATTTTTTAGCCATACATTATCCTATTCATTGAATGTAATACACAAAAGATATACTGTTACGATTATATAAATAAGAAAAACAAACTAAAAGCTTTTATATTTTTTGTGTTTTTAATACAAAATTAAGAAAAAATAAATACGAACTTTCAGGAATATAATTAAAATTACTTAAATAAGACTGATTACAATAAAAGTTTCACTCAAACTGCATTTTTTAAAAATAAAGTTTATATATATGGCATTTAACAAAACTATGAAGTTGAACTGCTCGTCTAAGATAATTTATTTTTAGTGACATAATAACTATAAGTAGCATCTTCAAAAATAAGTCTAGTGTTGCCAATTTGTGTATATTTCATGCGAAATGAATGAAAATAATATCAATGTACTAGAAGAAGAACGAGAAAAATACATTCATAATGGATTTACACATAAAATATAAAAATTGATTTACTTGTTAACATAGCAAATATTAAAATTATAGTTCAATAAAACTCTCTGACTTATCTAAGCTTATAAAAGAGTTTAGAGGGATAATAACGTGATAAGGCATAGAAGTCTTAAAAGTGCATAATCTTCGAACTGCAGTGATTCATGCAGTATAATTTTTTTACATAATTTCAAGGATAAACTCATGTGCCAAATGCATGTTATATTATACTTAAAACTGTTATATTTAGCAACTATTGGTGCAGCATTAGCATTAAAAGGCATAAATTATGATAATTCATGTATGTTATGGTATTATTATTGAAAAAATTTTTGACTGACGAGCCTTAAAACATCAAATTAATTGCTATAAAAAATTAAATTGTTCTTATTCTGTTGGAGAAGGAAATTCTTTTAGGTTAATTAAATATTTATCGCGCATACAAGATAAAGAAACCAAACCATTTATAAAATATAAGAGAAGGTTCCATTGAAAGAATTAAAAAAATTCTTTAAACCTTTATCCAATAAAGTTGTTTTTTGAATAAATGATAAGATAAAATTTCTATTAATATTAAAAAATGGTACTAGTTTCTTAAAAATGTCTTACACGTTAAATACAATATATTATTAGAAGTCCTTAATTACAGCCTAATAATAGCGTATAGGAAAAACTATTTAGTGCAGTTTAAATTTTTTAAAACATTTCTCGATATTGTGATTAATTTTAGCCAAAATTTAGGGAAATTTGGAAAATTTTCAAAAAATATTTTTATTATTTATCATGCTAATTACACATAATTTTCAACAGAATCATCTTTAACATAATAAAGCACAAAGCTGAATTTTGAAGAAAAATTTTCTGCAAGAAAACTAGAATTTTTTAAATCGTTAGCCTTATCAATAAAATATTTTTACACTATCTATACAATAAAATCTACATTTATGAACATAAAAAGGATTTTTCCGATCTTTATTTATAGTTATTTATAACTATTTTTAGAAAGCCGGGTCAATAAGAGTGAATTCGTAAATTAGGTACTCTGCCAAAAAACTAATAAAAAGTACTGCATAAAAATACTTACTGCGAGATGTTTTTGAAAATGCGGAGGTTTTTGTAGAAGTTACTGGTAATTTTTTAACTTTACTCATTTTTGTGAAGACAAAAACAGAATGAAAGTTACCAATACAAAAATGACTGTACTGTATACTAAACAAAACTCGGATGACAATGATTAGGCTATTATTACGATAATGATATATATACTAGTTTATAATAGTATGTAAAAATAAAGGGTGTATGTTCTTACATAAGTAATGACATCAGCTATTTTTTGTTATCAACAATGCGTGAATTATTAAGAAACGGTTAAAACAATATCGAATTTTAGACAAAAAATAATAATTCGAGTGTTTTGTTTCCATAATTTTTTTCAGAATGTTCTCTATGTGTCATTGACTTTAGCTGTATAGGTGATACCCTTTGGAGAATGGTAAAGTTTAGTACAGACATTCCAACACCTCATTATTTTTCGTGGCTTCTTCTAAAAATAGCTTTACACCCCGTTAAAGTTCTGTGCCATTCAATAGCAGATATCCTATCTATCGCCATCTGTCCTCAGAAAAAAGAACTAGTAAAACGTATTTAAAGTAACTTTCTAATAAAAATGAACTATTTTATAATTAAAAAACACATATAAAAATATACACAGTATAAAACTTTCCAGAATTTTTCTTACATTCGAGCATTAAACATTAAAAGATAATTAAAAAGATTTGCGATAAAAAAAAAGTGAAAATGACGCAACTTGCATTTTTTTAATCTATAAATTTGCATTCGAAACGAAAATAAATCAATAAAATTCAACGTACAAACCTATAAAATTACATCGAGTACATGTATTTCCAAGGTTCAATATTAATATCACAGCTGACGAATGGTTCTTAATATCCCATAGCTTCATAAATATTTATAAGATATAATAAAACACTGAAGCACGGCCAAAAAATTTAAAATTAAAAAAAATGATCCAAACAACATTTAGAAATATGCATAAGTGTAGTTCGAAGTTAAAGAAAAAAAAATTCAAGCAAGTTTTAGCGCAAAAAAGCAATTATCATACTCGCTGAAGTGTTGCAGTAATATTATGTTTAACAATGAAAACAAATTGATATATAAAAAGGGAAGTCTTCCGAATGAGAATTTCATATCGAAATATTTACTGTACAGTATATAGAAATCTGAATAGATATCATTTTAAGCTATCTCAAAATATATACTTATGTCGACATTACTTGGTAAAACGTATATATAAATAAAAGATTCTGACGTCATCCGATGTTTGCTATAACTAACCAGAATAAGGAAAGAAAAAATTATTCGAATTTTTAAATTGACGTCATTTTACTCGTAACACCTGAGAATACGTCACAGAGAAAAAGTAGTGGGAACGCAGTGCAGCCATCTGTTGGGAAGAAAAGTAATTTTTGAGAAGGAAACGTCCTTCAAAAGTCCCTTCGATTGGATGGAT
Organism: Androctonus mauritanicus; assembly: GCA_011317285.2. Taxonomy (NCBI): domain Eukaryota; kingdom Metazoa; phylum Arthropoda; class Arachnida; order Scorpiones; family Buthidae; genus Androctonus; species Androctonus mauritanicus. The sequence continues at coordinate 65,227 of WUQG02111020.1, read as the reverse complement.
ATTGCATTGACAAAACGAATTTTTTCTACTCTCCACCAAATTTATTTTGATGCGAAAAGAGATATTAATATTTATATTAAGTAATAAAGAGTAGGCATTAAGGAATCTTGCTTGCATTAAATAGATGTACTGTATTAATTAAATACTCGTTAATCTGCATGCAATTACAGTTTAAACTCGGCAATATTGTCGTTCAAAACGATGAGATAAATCCGAGCAAACATAAACTTTTAAACACATTTAATTGATTTAGTTACAAATTACTTAATGCAAAATCATTTTTTCTATTATATGTAATATTCACTACCGCATATTTTTGCTCTTGTAATAAACATAACATAATTAACATAATAAACTGGATTTTAAATATGGAAAATAAGTCTGCAAATTTTAAAAATAAATTATTTTCGAGTTCAAATTTCAAAATATTTTGACCGAATTCAGATAAATATTCAGCCAAACATTTTCGAAAACGAAAACATAGTTTACATGCAAACAATTTTTTCAATTAATTAATTGTTTCTATTAATTAACAGCACTTTGGCTATTGGTAATAATTTAACAGGTGTAACGGAAGATAATTACAGGATGAGTATTAGGGAAAAATCTATTTTAAGTTAAGGATAAAAATATCCTAAGCACTTTTGCGTGAAGTGTAAAGTGATGGATGTCATTCCAGGACCAAGTGCAACACATGCTAAAGCTATAATATCTTGGCATAATTACAAAACTCAATGAACAATGCTTAAGGATATTAAGACTAACATAACGTTTAGCGAAAAATTAATCTCAATTTATTACGAAATCGGTATGATGAAATAAAAAAAATGTTAATAGTTAAAACAACGATTACCAACTGACGCGACTAGAATTTAACATTAAAAAGCAAGATGAAAGAAACGTAAAGCATTGTTGAATTGTTTTTATTTTCTTTTTGTTTATTTGTTTTTGTATGGAATTAGAATGAATGCAGAATACTGTATATCAAAAGAAACGTTACTAAAAATAGCCTCCTAGGGTCTGTAAATTGGTGCACTGTTGTATTGATCGAAGTTAGAGGAAGCTGGTATCGTCCCATTCCTCAGTTAGGAGGTGGAGAATGAGTAGCTGCGTGGGCATCCACCTCCGCAATGACTATGTTACTATATTTAGAAACAAATTCTTTTTTTATTTCGTGTAGTATCATGACTGCTTATATCAGACCACCTATCTTTCTTCCTCTAAGAAGAAACAGCTGCGGCTATAAATTGAAAACATTTTTTGTCTTTTTTTAAATATTAAACTTTTTAAAAAGTCCCGTCGTGTTAAGCGATATTTAACTGAAACTCTTTAATATAAAATTTAGATAATTATTACTGGCATTTTAACAACTGGAATTAAATTACTAACGCGTTAATATTATCAATATAAATTTATTATGTTCGATATTGTGTGAATGTCACGTAAACTTAAGGTTTGGAATAAGCTGATTAGTCCCAACTAATTTCATTGAAGTTCCTTTGTGTAGACTTGTTTAAATCATATTATCTTTACTTAATTTAGAGTACAAGTGTAATCAGAAATATACAGTGTATTCTTTCCAGATCTAGACAGAGTGTTATTTTTCAGTTTTAAAAAATTAAAAGTGGAAAGTAAATTAATTAAATGCATGTAATTTTGGCACGTTTAACAGGAATATAACATAACAAGCAACTTATTAAAAAAAATATATGTTTATTTTTACTTTGACTTGTTTACCAGCAGATGGCGACACCTGCTCAAAGTTGCTTTTTCCATACATAACATTAAATTATGAAAAAACTATGCTGAAGTAAAGAGAGAATTTTATTTAGTTAATTTCAAATAGAAAATGTGAAGAGAGAACGATTACTTTAAAATTTATACTTGTGTGAATAAATAATATATATTTTCAAGTATTTAAATGTATTATTTCATGTAAAACATTATTATTAATTGATTTATCAACCTTTATGATTACTGCAAATATCGCTATCGACATAGATCAGAATAAATTAAATAAACGCCAAAGAATTTAAAATTAATAATTTAAATTTTGATAGATATTAAAATTACTGGATATTTTCTAATATTTAACATTCTTATCATTGATGTTTATCGCGTTTTAGATATCTATTATGTGATAGTCATCTGATATATCTAGCGAATTAGATTATTTGCGAAAAATATCCTAAAACGTTACTTCATCATTACTAATGTTTAAAATTAAACTATAAATAAATTTATTCTAGATTTAAAAATAGTAATCGAATTTCGTGACTAATTTTTTTAAGTTTTCTTGTAAATAAGTGCAATTTTTAAGCAATTTTTTTATTCCATCTACTTGAAATATAAAGTTTTTTTTTTTTTTTTTTAACTCTTAGAGGATTAAATAATTTGCAAAGTTTGCAACTTGACTACCTAAAGAAACCCATCAAATTCAAATGTTGTTAGAGAAAACATCATATAAAATGCATATAATTTTGCGATATCTTAAACAAGCGTATTTTATTTATAAATTATTATCTATTCTTTAGTATGTTCTGTTGACATAAATACATCAAGTGCAACACGGCATATACCGTGTCCTGTAACAAGGAAAACAAAACTTTATGATACAAGACTAACAATAAGGCAAATAACGTTGTGTTGTGATAATTATGAAAGAAAAATATATCAAAACACAATGTTATTTGCATACTCTGTGTACAGATCTGCTTTCAGTGTTACAGAATTTAGTATATTTAAAAAACATTTGTGTTGTGATATATTTTTTTTTTTTCATAATTATCACAACAAATGTTATCTACATATACTATGTTCTGTAACATAGAAAGCAGATTTGTACACAGAATATGCAAATAACATTGTGTTATGGTAATTATGAAAGAAAATATATCTATAGGAGTCAATTCAATATTTTTATCACTTTTTTAAATTTGATAAGAAGCCTTTAATGTTTAAAAAAAATAATATTTCTAAAAGAGAGATTAGAGAGAAAGAAAATTTCTTAAGTTTAAATCTTCTAGAAAATTAATGAATAAAGAAGAATTATAGTTTTAATCTAATTCACATCACTAAAAAATTAATTTAAATGATTACACAACACTTTGCATCATAAACAACACAAAAGAATATCAAAAAATGATTAAATATTAATAAAGGAGTTATGAAAAAATTTATTATACTTCGTTTTATCTACATTTATTCGATTACTGTATTTTTATATACTGAATTTTTTAAAGGCATTATAATTTATGTCTCAGATTAAGTTTTATCATACAAAACGTCACTTTTTTATATACAGGATATATATATATGCAGCTATTCTCATCACTAATGAAAAATTATACATGATTAAATTTATCTTACAACGTGTCAGCGAGAAAAATCTTCTTCAATAACACTGTCATAAAAATTTAATTTTTATAGCTTAAGATAGTATTAATAAGTAACCTGTCAAAGTGTATATTTTTATATAATTTATAACTAACTGCGCTAAGCTTGCGAACAATTAATAATAATTTTAACGGTGTAAAACACAAAGTAATAAACTATCGATTTAGATGAAAAATGGAATGAATTCAAACATCTTTACTCACAACATTCGATTCACAAAAATGAACTTCCAACATCTCGAACCTTAATAGTAATGTAGCTTGAATATAAACCTCTGGGCAATAAATCTGAAGTGGTTCTATCAAAACTTGATTTTGAAAGCAACTTTAGTAATAACATCAAACTGTCCAAATACAAGTAACTAGATTTTAAGAAATTTACTTCAATAAATGGCTCATCGCAAAAATTTATTACTGTGGAACTTTTTCATATAGACTTTTTTGAAGTTTTTTGCTTTTATAAAAGTCGAAGAATAAACATTTCTGTTCCATTAAAAATATATATATATTTTTAGATCAGTATAAAAATTTAAGAAATGCATAAACAAACTAAAGTCCGAAAATCGTCTAAGTACGTGAATATTCCAGAGCATCACAACTAATTCTTTAATATTTGAAAAAACTAATCAAGGAAACAGAATACAAGAATAATAGATCAGAATAGACTAACAAGAATCTTTAAAAGAAAGCATTAGAGCAATGGTACATTAAGAGTTAAAGCATTTCTTTTTTGTTTATTCCAGACAATTGCATTTGAGGCTATAAAGTTGTTTCACGGTTTTATTTATAAAACCATCAAACAACCGGACGCACAAGAGGATCCATCAACCTCCACAATGCTAATACCTATTAAAAATCTAAAAAAGAACATTCGTGTCTGATTTATGTCTTGCTAAAAGTTTATTTTGTAGGTGTCAAGTTTTTTTTTACACTCTTAAGATAGCCCACGGGAATTAAACTCCTACACTATGACCGTGTGACCGTTTGATGCAACTTTCTGCATGGATTGTAGTAAAGATTTTTTTCATTAGAACTAATTAAAGTAGAAATTAATGTTCAATACGATTTTTAATTCTGGATTTTTAAGTTTTGGCATAAGATCGTACAACAAATTAAATTTTATTTTTGGGTTTTTAAGTTTCGGTTTACTACGTGTTGATAAAACATAAGCTTGCATAACTTTATATATAAGATTACATAACTTCAACGAACAAAAAATAAAATGTACAAAAATTTGAAATCCTTTCTTGATTGTCATATCGATCAGTTTTGTAAAAATTTAGAACTAATGGAAATAAGAGAAAATATATATATATTATATAAATCTTACATAAAAATCTTAAAAATACAAGTTAAAAGTTCCTTTTAAGCTATAAGAATCAGATGACAGCGATTGTTGCAGTGAAAATAAACAGAATCAATTTTTAGACCTTATAAACTTTTCCAAATGTTAAAAATAAAATTTGACAATCTTTTATATCATTTTTTTTACCAATTCAATTCGACAATTTTTCATATAATCTTATATAGAAATCAATAAAGACTAAATAAAAGAAATTATGTTTAGTGGTTAAGAAGTTATATTTTTCTTTCTTTTCTTTCTTTGTTTCTTGATGTATCCAAGACAGTAGTATGAATTAAACATTATTCGACGAATGTAGTATGTTAACAAAAAAGCTTGTAGTTATATGTGATTAAATGTTTATTTGTTCTGTAAGCCGGAAAGTCGTAAACAACCTTATAATTTTTATGGAATTTCATAATTAGAAATAGGAATTAATATCAGTAATAAATTATTTTCAAGGTTGCTTTTGATTTTCCTTAACAAGTTATCTTATGCGTTTATTTAATTATAACAAAAAACAATCTATAAAATAAAATTTTCCTGTTTGAATTTATACATCAATCGACCCAATACATCGTACCACATCGTATTAGTTTTTGGTGACATCTAAAGTTCTTTTATTGATTAACTGTCACCGTATAAAGGTGCATTGGTGTCAATTGATGCTGTTAATAACTTTGTATTTAAGTCTAATTACTGTAATTGTGTATATGTATATAAGCCTATATGTAGCCTAGATATATATAGGAATAAAAATTATATACACAAAGCATATATAAAAATAGTTATTCCCTGTTGAGATATTTATTTGTGTAACATTTGTGTATATCCTTGCCTAGACGATACGATTCCTGGCAGTTGAGTAAAAGCTAAATTTTAACTAATACTCGAATTTATAAAATTAATACTTGCTGCTAGTTTCTTTTTATATGTGAATCGAAACTATACGAGTTATCACGTTAACAGGAACGACAAGATAAACAGGATATATAACGCATTCCCCGAACGGCCAGATTCATTGCCAAGTTTAATTAAACCGGTTATTAAAAACTGCGAAGGAATTGATAAATATATTTTTCATCGACAAATCTTTCTTTCTTTTAAAAATTATTGCGTTCGAAAAATCGAAAGGTTCTTTAATTAGAAAATAGCCAGAAGTTCCTTTTAATAATAACAATTTTTAATTTTGTTCTCCCGGGTCAAATTGATCAAGAAAAGTTCTTGTGTAATAAAATTATAAATAAAGAAAAGACAGACGTTAATTTTAAGCTGCTCGTCATTATCGAAAATCGATTTGTAACGATAGTTTAGTTTATTTATTTTGGACTAAACGATTTTTATAGTAAATCTTTGTATCAACAGATCTATTTTTAAATGGACAATCTTATCTCTTATGTGGGGAAAGCATTTGAGATTTCATCTTTAACAATACTATAAATGCCCCTTGGGTGAACAATGATAAATCGTTTTATTGTTCGAAAATAGATGTCGAAACATTTTTTAAATTCCCGACAAGAGATGTAATAAAAAAAAAAACATTTACAAATAGATTTCGCTTGCTTTGAAAGAAGAATTTATAAAATCTTCTTGAAATACAGACAATTAAGTTATACACATATACAAGTTATCGTGTTTTCAGTTTGTTTTCTGCTTAAACGGATAAATTAAAGAGAAAATTGGATATTCTATCTTAATAAATTTAATGATTAACTTAATGAAAAATATATATATATTTAATTCTTAAAAACATAATTCCATTCTTCTCTTAAACTGTCAATTTTGAAGCTTTCATTAAGAGAAATGATCAAGAAAACGTGCTTGTAACCTTTGTATCTCGTTTCCAGTTCGAATTACATCCATAAAAGAAGCATTATCTGATGTTAGATAATACAATACTCCAGATATATTTATAGTTTTTTTTTTGTTCGTGCAACGTTAACAATATCGGTACTCTAGAGAATTTATGTATAAAACTGGAACATCGAAAACGAACGAAGTTAGTTACTGTTACGACTGGTAACTGGATGCAAAATAACCGATTTTATGCTCGAAGTAAACTGCTAAAATCGAAGTAAACTGAAAGGATATTGGAAAGAAGCCCACAGCGTCACCGAACTCCATTAGTTCGGACTAATCAATAGCTTAAAATTTGAAGTTACATAATATGTCTCACGGTTATCCGATCTCTGCACTTGGTTTCATATTAGGTCGCGTTACTGTAATAATCAGCCATTTATCAAACAATCACGTGATATTTTATATCGAGTTTAAAATATTTTTACCAGAATTACAGACTATGTTATTATGACTGCATTGTATGTATGGTCGTAAATTATCTTTAAAGGCATTAAAATTAGTTATTAGAATATGTCAAATATCTCAATAAATATAAATACATCTTTTAAATAATTTAAAACTTGACGATCCAATATTAGGTAATAGATTATTAAACGATCTCCAAAGTAAAAAAATCGATAGAATTACTCGATTAATGTATGCATTATGATTTAACACACAATGACATATTTATGTTTATGAGATAAACAGACGCTCAAAAGTCTGTTTATGTTACATTTTTATTTACAATCGATATATTGCAGTATTTTACTCCGCTTTTTGGATCTGAAACTTGGTTATTTATGGCGCAATTATTCTCAATTTTCAAATGATAAGTGGAATGTCGGAGAAAAACGAAAACTAAAGAATATGCAAAAAAAAAATTAATTGAAATAATGTAAAGAGTTATATAGAATGCAAAGCTGCTAACAAAAGATTAGAAAAGAAGAATCGGAAAAGTTAAAGAAAAAATTGAGAACTTCTGGTCAAAGAATTCTCGCGAGACGATTTCAATCAAGTGGAATAACGTCCAGAGTTGATAAATAGAACATTTATATTAAAAGGAAGACCGTTTGTGAATTATTTCTGATGTGTGATGGCTTTATTTAAGAGAATCTCTCACGGAGAAGGATTTTCTGATGCGCAGGGGATAAGAGAAGATGACTTATGCATGAATTTGGAAAGCCTCCAATAAGGTTGAGAGGCAATCTCATTGATGCAAACTTAAACTTCATACTTTGTACTATATAAATTTATAAATATTACTCACATAAATGTGACTTACATATGCAAATATAACCATAAATATAGATACAGACATATTACAGTTTACATAAATATTGAGTTCTAATTCACTTCTAGTGCTTCGAAAATTTGATTTAAACGGTGAATTTACAACAACCGGCTATGAATCTAAAAATTATTTCCTTTGACGTCTTCCTTGACAAACAAGAAAAGACTATCTCTGAATTATAAAGAATGCTATAAAATCTGAACATGAATAGTTTATAAAATATTTAGATCATTTTTTTTACTGATTAAATTAAATAAATCTTTTTGTAACCGCACAAGTTTCTCATTTTTTATTCTCTTTTAACTGTGCAAAGGAATAAAAATATAAACGAAACATTTCCAAATTTAGAATTTTCTATCAGGTAATTGTGCACTTGCTGATGTTCGGACGATCAAAGTATTTATTACATGTACCGTATGAGTATATTTCAGGAAGAGATGCCGGAAAAATTATCCTCGCTATCTCTATTGATGTTATGACATCATTAATTATTCAGATGATCCTTTTAATCTCAATGGCTTTACTGTTGAAAGATGAAGGTGGATATTTAAGCGATTTTGGGATCTTAGCCAGGACTTCTTTCCAAATTTACAGATGAAAGTGGGAGATGACATCATAAAATATATATTCCTTGGGGAAATCACTTTATTTAAACATTGTTTCATTTTAAAATGTTTTCTTCCTTACTTTTTAAAGTGCTAAACAGCTAAAAGAGAAGAAAATAATTCTTAAAATTCGATTTATTTCAGTTTCATCAATAACCAAAGTTAAAGAAAAAAAAATTCGTTTTGAATTTTTGCATCATGCACTACCTTAAAATGTTAATACAGACCAATTTATTATATAAATGTCTCTAGCCATTTCGAACAAAACTCCATAACTCAAGTAGATTTTCTGGAAAAATCCTTCAAATCTTGCATAAAATATACTTTTGATTTTAGAAACTGAATAACACATCAATTTATCATGCTTTTGACTGCGATTTGTTTAATGTTACAGCGTAAATAATTGTGCATAAGTTGCATTAAATAATATGACTACTGATAAGAGTTATAAAATAATCATTATTGTATTTACTGACATTTAAACGTTATTGATTTATTCATATTTATCTTATTTGTACACATCAGAAATATTCTAAACGTTTTTGACCTTTCTGAACACTATTGTTTTTTTATATATATATTTTTTATGGTATTAAAGAATTGTTTCGAGTATAAATTACGAGAATAAATTCTCCACGATAATGTTTACCAAATATAAAAGCGGGTATTTTCTAAAAAAGAAAAATAACTTTCCAATTTTCATTTCTTCTATTTGTTTTACGTTGTTGGAAGCACTGAAAGTTGAGCATATTAGATACTTTTATTTGCAGTTAGTTCTGTACGCTTCGACAGATATGTCAAGATGTCAACAGTGCGTTGTCTGGTGAATAAACCGCTCTTCTACTATCTTTGTACGTTGAAAAACTGACATGACAATCGCGTAACTCGGCACAACTGTGCAAACATTAATGGCTTTTGACACTAAAAATGTGATTAATGCATTTTTATAAATAATAATTTTCATTTTATAACGCTGGAACTTAATTAGAAGAAACGTTAATTAATTTTTTTTTTTTATTTAAAAGGTTAATTTATATAGTCAGAATTTTTATATAAAATAATTTTAGAAGTTCTAAAAATTTTTGTACCAAATTTAAATTTAAAAAATCCACATATACAATTGCCGAGTTATGTTATTAAGCAGAAAATTAATCTAAAAATCTAAAAAATTATAAAAACTTTGCTAAAAATACAGTATTTCATCTATCTAAGGTTAGCCACTTTTTGGAGATATACGTCCAAATAATTAAAGGAAAAAAATATAAATTCATATTAAATTAATAAAAAATAAAACATTTAATTCGCTTTTTATATTATTTTTGTAAGTTTTATAGCCATTAAAACTGGAAAAAAAAATTTATAACTAATCACTTGTTATAAAAATTAACTGGAAATCGTTAATGCAGTACAATATTTGGATTTAGATAATTTTATTATAGAGGATATTACGATATTGATCGTTTTCCTAAAAAAAAAAAGCTATAAAAGATTATCTTTCTGAAAGATTATTTATCTTCTCTTCTTAGTAGATATATCGTAAAACGATCATTACAAAGATTATAAGAAAAATTCAAACAGTAATTCGAGCATAGTTTTTTATTTTATATACAGGAAAAAAAAATTACTGTATTTTAAAAATATAAATTAATAATTACTTCTACCAATATAAAATATATTATCATTTCCATGTTTGAAAATTGGATTAATTGTTCAAAATATAAATGTGATGATCTCATGTTGAAAATAATTCCGCATATTGATATTAAAAATCTATTTTTATTAGATAAAACGTATTATTTTACTTACTTTACTACGAAAATATTAATTATGTAGCAAACTGTTCAGATTCGTTTCGACAGTGTAAATGTTTGTTTAGTATAACTATTTTTATTCAAGAAATAAATATCGTAAAATGGATAAATGCGGTTAACTATATTTATATATAACAACCGGTTTCTATTTTTAGATATATAAATAATATTAATGAAGAAAAGAAAAGAAAAAAAAAACATCGTAATTTCAAACAAAAGAAAAATAAAAACGTTCAGAAATAATAGATTTGCAAACTGTTTACTTTATCCGAAACCGCGGATATGCGGGTATCTTATCGATCCGTTGAACGCATAATTTCCACGTTTTCATCGTGGAAAATATACTAAATAAAATCATTATTTTATCGACAGACATTTATTGTTATAATTTTAATCTTAAGAAGAACAAGAACAGGAAAGAAAAACTACTTTTATGTTATTAAATTCAGAAATGCTGTCAGGTACGAAAGGTCAAATGTTATCAAGACTAGACAATAATTGAATTTTTGTATTTATATATATATATATTTATTTTTAACAGGCTTTTTTTATGCATAAAAAATCACTGATGTGATAAATTATGGCGGTTTGGATTATACTTAAATTTAAAAATTCGAAAAAATAAGCGAAAGTTATTTGTGAATAAAAGGTGAATTTAGTAATGAAGTTTTATGCAGCGAATGTATCAATTCTGTCAGGATATTTTACAGTTTTTTCCCTGAATAAATATTTGTGAACATACTTTCAAAACTGATTAAGTTAGAATTTTAAGATGTCGAACGGATAAATGTAATTTAGAAATTATCTACATACCTGTCGATAATTTCAGTAATTAATCTTGTACATATAGTTAATTAAATATTGCTGAATAAAATATAAACGCATAATAAATCCTTCAGAAAAATTTAATTGAAACTTTTAGATATGTAAATTTCTTGTGCAGATATTTTTCTTTCAGTAAAGTTTACGAAATTTGTTCATTTTTTTGTGCTTTTTTTGCGATTTAATTTTTTAAAGAAGATAAAAAAATCGTTATATCGATTCTATACTTTATAAATGTTTCTTGATATTTTTAATAAATACTGTATCACAATACGGATTCAAATTATTATCTGGTGACATTTTAAATAAGGAATGGTTTTTATTTAGAAATTTAATAAATTTCTCTTAATTAAATTCCAGAACCAACTTTTTAATTATTAAGAAAGTAAATCAAAATAAAATAAAATAATAAAAAAAAATATCCTTTATTTTCTGCTCTAGGCTTTAATTTAACAACAATGGATAAGAAATAAAAGAAAAAGTTATAGTTTTAGAATTTTTCCTGAGAGACAATTTTAATAAACCAATTAATTATCGTGGAAAGAAAAATTTTCGTTGTATTCATTGGTTTTATTGAGGAGTTTATCTATTCTTTCTTATGTTGCAAAGAATGAAAACGTTCAAATAAATTTAGAAGTCGTTTTTGTAGCTTATCTATCAGCTTTCGTTTCTATTTTTATGTTAAGATCGGGAGTTATAATTAAGCAGGAAGGAGATTTTGAACAAAGAAATGCAAGTGCGTTTCCTCTTTAGAATATAAAATGTTTTCCTTTATATTAGTTAAATCGGTTAAAAGGATAATTTAATGTTTAATGATGTTAAATTTTTTTTTTATTTCCTTTTTATTACTATTACAAACTAAACTATTCAAATGAAAAGTGCTGTAAAATTCAAGCTTAAAATCAACTGCTACTAATTCCTCTTTAAATACATAATTACACCAAATTTTTATTTTTAAAGTAGTAGTAGCAGCAGCAGCAGATATGGCATTCAATCAAAACATGTTCCAAGACTTCTCAAATGGCAGAATCTTATTACACATATGTCTTTTAAGTGAAAAAAAGAATTTAACATAGTTTAAACATGATTTTTTTAAACCAGAAAGTGTAATAAATTCCCAAAACGTTAATAAACATAATTATCGAGTCACCATTATTTATAGAATACTAGGATAGGCCTATATGTTAGTCAGACTTACACCGTTCTAATATGGATATCAAGACAATAAGCAAGCATTTCTAAATGATAAATGTCATATATTCGCTCATTAAAGATATAATAATACGCATAAATCTCTTTAACGATATTGCTATAATATAACTACTCAAATTTATCCAAAAGTCAAACGTTATATTGCTAAAGGTCAACCTTCCCACACGTTGAAGATCGTTCACAACTACATATGCATTTTAATTATATGTACAAAAAAAATCTAAACAATAAACTTATTATAGTGTTGCTGAGAACTTTAAATAACTAACAATGATACACTTATGAGATCATTTGTTTAGGAACCAGATATTGTAGTTTTCTAGAAAAGTAACCATAATAATTCTACTGAAGTATAAATTCTCGGAACAACCATTCATTATTATAACAGGTAAACAAAGAAAGAATTGTAGCAATTAAATTTCTTCAAATAATAAATATTATTGTTTTATCGTTTACTTTCTGTTATCGTATTAAAACTATTTTAAATATAAAATAATTATACATATATATAAAATATAAAAACAAAGTATAACAAAATAAATAAAATTCTAAAATTCAATATTTTAATTAAAATGTTTTAATCAGAATCGTTATCTAGGAATTTAATTATTTGTAATTATCTGTGAACTAAATTTAAAGTGTTATAATTAAACTTTACAGAATTTATTTATCCGCTTGAATACTTATTTTGAATGATAAAGCTTGTTGAAAAAATATAAAATAAATTGAGAAAAATATGTTCAGTTTTAGTAATTTTGTTTATAATTCTATTAATAACGTGCGAATAGGACTTTTTAACGAAGAAACGTTTTATAAAAATTTGGTTTTCGATTTTTAATTTTAATTTATGATTCGCTTTAAAGAAATTTGCTTTTAATTTTCTGAAGTACAATCTCTGGAATTGCCATCACACTATTGTAGTACATATTTATGCAAAGATATGACTACAAAATCCCTTCATTTCAATAAACAGAGATGCAATGTCATTATACTTCCAAATCAGATATTTTCATCTTTCTACTTAATCCATCTTTTCTCAAAAATGAACCGCAGAGAATATATTTGTAATAAGAGAGTGGAAGAAAATTTTACGACGAGCAGGTTTAATTTAACATTTCCATTTTCTTTACATATTTTTACAACTTTCTTCTTCTTTTTCATTTCCATAAATATAGTATAATATATTTTACCTATACGAAATATATATATTTTAATTTTTTTCTGTGATTATATTTCATATATAAACATAAACACTATAAAATAAATATCAATATAAGTAAATATTTTCTTCCATTAATTCCTGCACAAGTCTACTGTATGCTGTATAAGAAGAAATCCGCATGTGTTCATAAATTATGAGCTAGATACATTTAGGAAAGTAGTACCTCCTACTGTTTTCTTAAAATCTAAAGCTGACCTTTCAGTTAGAAACAGGAATGGCTGTCGACTACACTTAAGTTTCCTCAATCAAGCCGATGTTTAAGAAAACTTTATGAGAGCTTTTATAAACCAAACTGATGCTTATCATTCACAAAGTTTGATGCATATATTCCCACAACTTAACGTTTCAAATTCTCGTAATTTATTCATTTTTTTAATAGCTAGTCTTATAAAATATCTATTAATTTTAACGAAATAAAAAATTTCTTGTTTTTGACATTTCACTGACGTATAAAAATACATAAATATGAATTTTAATTTTCACTTTCTAATTCTCTAAAATTTTTGATTTAAATTCATAATCATAGTTAAGTATTGTCCTCAATAAAACTACTTTGAAAGTCTAATTTTTTTTTATAAAAATCTGATTTTATCAAAGAAGAATATTTTTTTGTTTTACTATTTTTGATGCATTTTAAAAATTTTGATGTGACGTAAAAATATTTTTATTGAATATTGTGTTTTTTGTTCGATATAACTTTTTATAAATTTTTTTTTTAAATTAAATATTCAATATATGCACCGCATAAGTTTTTGACGAATCGTTGCTTTATATTTTATTCAGAATATACTTACTCATCTAATGTATTTTATTAGCAATAGCATTATCGACAAATTACAAATAAAACACACATACTTTTGATAAGTGCACTTTTAATAAAAATAACAATTCGAAAGTTTTACCAAATTTTCTTGAATTTTTGACACGAAAATCGAATAATAAAAATGGATCTCGCTACTGCTACATCTTTAAATTGGCTTAGAAATATCCAAAATTGAAGTAAAAGAATATGAAACTGTGAAAAAAACGAAACAATGTAAAAAGGAAAAATGAAAACTTTTTCCGTCGTTATATTGTAATTAGATTTAAATCCCTTTCTCTTTAACTTAATGTCATTCTTTAATTCAGTTACCTTAAATGGCTTATGAATATTTAAATATTTTAAATAAGAAAATCAAATAATATTTTACATTTTGTAAATTATTAGTATTTACGAATCCTTTATCTATTTATAAACTAAATGCAACTTTGTCGGAATAATTAATCTTAGCTTGAAATGTACAAACAAAATTTAAATATACGACTTCATAAAATATACTGTACATCTACGTAGTCAACAATTTAAGTTAGGAAAGTAAAGAGTAAAACGTGATCTATATTGTTGTAGAAAATAAAAAAAAATTGTCAGATCTTAAACTCTTAAAGGGAATAGTTAAAATGATGATGCTGACGATAATGATGTTTACAATTTCTCTCATAACACTCGTACATTAAAGTGAATAGCTAACAATAAATTTTTAGCCAGTGTCTCTAAGGAAAGTAATATTCTCTTTATACTTTTTATATAACGCATTATAAATCAAAAACTAATTAACATTGAAAGATAGTTGAAAATTTTCATGTAATTCTACTTATTTAAAATTTAATTCAAAAATTAGACTTATTTTCTATATAAGATATATATGAAGATTGATGTAGCATTCTTCTCTGTTTAAGATTTATTGTTAAAATTATCATTTATTGAAACAATTGTGTTGTTTAGTTTCAGGATGGTTATGGAGCTATATAGTTAGTTGACTGAAACAATTTGTCAGCATCCAAGATCAATTTTAAAATTAATTTATTAATCATTATTAAATATTTTTAACTATAAATCCGAGCGTAAACATTTTTTTTAAAATATTTCAAAGTAACAAATAATTTATTAGCACTAAATGCTATATAAGATATTCAAAATTAATTTTGATTAGTTTTAGTTTGATCAACTTAGAATTGGAATTATCTTAAAACTCACCTGGATATGTGGGCAAAAGTAAAATATGGGCCTTCTTTTAATATTATTGGAAGGAGTATAAAAACAAAAATAATTTAAAAGGAATTCGTGGCAAGTGGCAAAGCTTATTTATTATTATTTATATGGGCTTATCAAAATCACGAGCCTCTAGCATTTGCCTATTTTGCCTATGGTAAAAGCTGGCACTGTTTGAAACTGAATGAAATCAGAAATAATTTACTAAGGAAGCATCTTATATAAAATTTTTCAGACTAATCTTATTATACTTAGTATCCTATATCTGAGTAAGATTTATAATTAACAAGAGAAATTATTATTCATACAAGATTCAAGGTGTATTTTCCAAAAATCACAGAGAATGGAGACTACATTTTATTCGGTATAGAGGACTTACATTTTATCTGGACGTATAAACATACTTAATAGGCCATCATATATTTTAATTGTTAAAATTTATTTAATAACATATTTTTTCTTTGCAGGAAATATCATATTTCAGAAAATTATTTAAAATGCAAATTTTCAAGGATCAGTGATTACAGGTATAACTATTTCATTTTTGGAGTAACATAGTAATTAATTAGTTTTTTACGATTGGTGTTTCTTTAGATACATTTAATAGAAGAAAATTTGAATAAATTATTGCAAAATGTTACTAGCAATCAATATTTAACAAAACAAAAAAAAAGCAGAAAGAAACTGAAATGATCATTGTAAAATCTGAGAATATATTTTATTTACGACGCCATTTTGTTTCAAAATGACAGTCGACTGAATATTTTAAATTGATTGATATCGCTTTCAATTTTGAATTGGCTTAAACAAATTTTGTAATACTTAAAATGTATTAAGATGAAAGACTTCGTACATTCTTTTATTTATATATAGCAAGAAATGTATCGAAACAAGACGGAGTTTAGACACTAATCTTGTTAAAAACGGTGGTTGATATATATAAAAAAATCTCTTTTTTCGAATTTCCACTGAAATTCTTCGCTTACTTATTTACAATTTAAATCACAGCATTAAGAAGATTATTAAATAATACCTTTTTATTCATGAACCAAAACTTAGTTTATTGTAAAACATACGTGGTGAGGAAATCTTCCTCATATAAATGTCTTATTCCAACCGATAAGAAATTTTTTAAACATTTTCAATATTTTGCAAAAAATTTCTTTATTGTTTAGCTAAGACTCAACTTTTCTACTAATTCATAAATTTGATATCCTATTTTACAGGAATTTTGTTCAATGGATTAAAGCAAAAACTTACATAAAATTTTTTTTCTCTGATTTATATTGATAAAATTATACAGATTAATTGTATGATTGTTAAAGAGCTGTTTTAGTCTTTCAAAATAAACTTGCTACTAATTTCTTCAAAAATTTTAATTATAAAACATAAGAAGTCTCTAAATATAGGGGAGAGTTGCTTATTGCATACTGGTCACCTAAATCGTACCTGATAGTTAGTTCGTTACATACAGTCGGTATGTAATGAAATAGTTATCAGGTACGATTTAGGTGACCAGTACGCAATAGGAAACTCTCTCTTATGTTGATATAAATAGCTATTAAATAGTGTTTTTTAATTAAGGTTGGGCTTAATTTTGAATATGGATTCTAAAAACTAAAATCTCACTATAATTTCAAATGAACATAAATCTAGAATATTTTCTTTTTATTTTTAAATTTAATTTATTCATAACTTTTAGCTAGAAATGCAAAATATTAAAGTTTTGGATGAGTTTAATCTATTTCTTCATAGTTACGCAAATACTGTATAGATGAAAATTATATAGTGGTCATTCTGGTAACAATATTACAAGAATATGGAGGGGGAAAAAGTATATCCGGATTGATTTTCTCAAAGTTTTAATACGATTTTTTAAACAATAATTCTCACCAAAATTAAATACAACCTTTAGAAAAATATATATATAACATCAATAACAGAAATTTTAAATAAAATTAATGTAACTATAAATTGATATTAATTTTGAAATACAGTATATTTAAAAATCTTTTCAGTTAGTAACTATTTTAATGATTCTGAAATAATACTGTAATAATAATTAACTAATAAATAAAATAATTGCATTGTGCCTTTCGACTACTGTTTAAAATATATATTGTATACATAACATATTACGTATTCTCAGAACACCAGAATATACTATAATCTGTTAACACTATATTTACATAAGAACTTACATTTAATTAATAGAGAATGATTTCAAATACCTGCAACTTAGAACATGACGTAATTATATATATATTGATTACTTCTCATAGAACAATACTTTCCCTTTTTCTCAGAAAAAAAAATTCGTTGCTATTTGGTTATGTCAGGTAAGCAGTTTATCAGTCACACTAATAATACGGTAATACTTTTATTCAATTCCCATAATTACAGGTTATATTTAAACATTATTATTGTTTCCTATCAATTTATATATCGAATTTCAATTTTACTTATTCATTCATATAAAATATTATAGAGAATACATAATATTTATAATTTTTATATTAAAATAATTTTGTTTTATTTTGATTGAAATTGTTTTTACTAATTCCAGAAAAAATTCTTCAGAAATATTATTCTGTTGTTTTAAATTAAATTTTCCTCAGAAATTAATGTCAAGTAAACCAATGTTACGTCTAGTGTTTAAAAGAATTTTAACTGAAAATTAATATGGTTTTATATTATAAATGCGAGAAAATATAAAAGAAATAGTAAATAGAAATAAGGATGAAAAGAGAATAAAAACCAAAGTTCAGTTTTAGCAAGGAAATATTATCTTAAAATATAATCTTCTATTGTAAATATGAAAATTCAATACTTAAGTGTTTGAAACTAATGAAATTTTTCATGAAATATTTTTCAAATATCCTCGATTTGCAGGTAAACTGACCATGTCCATTTTCTGAAACTTTTTATGACAGTCATGTTTAGTCTCTTTATCTTTCAAAGATCTTGTATCTTGAACTTTTATGTTAGTGCTGTTTCATGTGAATGTTAGGGATGTCTTAAATCTGAATTTCTTTTAAAAAATGGATTTGGTCAGTTTTACTGACAAACCATCGATATACAGTATTTATTTTATTTTATGTTTTTTTGAAATGTTTTGCCGTAACAAATAAATTTCATTCAATTTTTATAATTCTTTGTAATACATTTATGAGCTTTAAATTCAGAGTAAAATTTATTTATGTTTATTTATTTTGAAAATTGATAAAAATTTGAATAAAATACAAATATATTTTTAATATAATTTTATTCTTTCAATATAAAAAACTTAATAATGTTCGTCAGGATATTTATCTAAAAATTTATTATACTACCATCAAGAGTACTGTATAATTTGTTTTATTTTTTAAACTATCGTAATATTTAATACTTCAGATAAAATACCTCAGATTTTATCTTCTAGAAAAAATAACAATCATAAAAAAAACATGTCAAAGTAAAGTGAAACAATTGTAAAAAAGAAAAAAAAAATGAATATAACATAAAAATCGTAGAAAAATGTTTTTCTTCGAAAGATGTTAGATTATAACCGAAAGAAAGAATTACTAATAAAAATATTAAAATTCATAAATTGTCCACACCTTTAATTAAAATATTTAAAAGATTTATAACTTATGTGTTAAGCTAATAAACGATAAAAGATGCGTATTGATTTTTATAAATTATATGAACATTTTAATTTTACAAAAGACATTAATTACTTGATTAATGAGAATTTTCATTAAATATTGTTTTAATATTAAATATGAAAATTAATTATATCTGTTACGCGTTCGGCATTAAACTATATGACAAATTATAAATATTTAATGTTTAATTCCATATAAAATATGAATTATTAATTTAAAATAAATTTTTATAAAATATAATAAATACTGAATTTTTTAATCTGCTTTTTAAACCAATCTAATATAAAAAATAAAAAAAATTGTTAAAAAACATTTAAATGATTGAGAGATTTTTTTTAAAGCAGAAACTGTACTTACACTTTACATAACGAGTATAGTGACTATAGGAAGTAGGTTTGATAGCATAAATATATTTTTACTTTAAACACTTTTTGCCAACATTTTACTTTTTTTTATAATAATGTACCGGGCAATTTATTTATAGATCATTACGTACTATTAATACACAGTATAGTCAGCAGGATAAAAACTTTAATCACCATCCAATGGCGTCACTCCAAGTATAGAAAAACGGCTATATCAAAAGGATAATGTTTAAAAGAATTATATAGCCTATGTAGGTAAAGGATTAACTAGGTTGTTTGAAATGTATTTTATCAGATTTGGTTTGCAGGAAAAGTTAGAACGAAAGATATTTTTGAAAGAAAAATTGTCTTGGAGATATCTGCTACTGTATAGAAGATAAATAGTTAGTTATATCAAAAATGGAAGAAAATCATTTGTCTCCATTAAAAAGTACTGCTTGCACTTATATACCGCGCTGATGAATTTAACTTGGGCGATGTTCCAGAATTAGCAGCTATCTTCTGAGATTTCATCCTTTGAATAAAATATCACTTTCGATATGCGCCTGTAGAAAATCTTTATAGCTAGGATATCAAGTAAATCCTTTAAGCGATAGTTAGGCTATTTTTTCTAAATATAGATCCGTGCCAGTTTAATAACATTTAGATATTTGTATAGCGTCAACTGATAAAGAATATTCATTGTACTGTATAGCATTAAATGAAGTGGATTTTAAAAAGTGGACTATAATTATTCAGAAATTGCCTTGAAACTACTTTTCTCTACCATAAATATGAAATAACGTATAAAAGAATTTTAATGATGCTGAAAATATAACTTTCGTGAAGAAATCGTTCAATTTAAAATGCTTTATTCTATCGTAGGATGTCTAATGCAAGAAAAACATGCAAAATCTCATTAAAAAATTAAGCACTCGTTATTATAATGTTAAATTTTAGATTAATATGTAAGTAGATATGTAAATATACAGTTTGGCATTCAAGGGGTCTGTTTTTATCTAAAGCTTAGATTTTAAGATAATTAATTATATAAAAAGCAAAAACATTTGTATAGGTTTATATTTACACATTTATTCTTTTATTCTTTCACAATAAAAAAAATTAATTACTATAAAATGATTCAAACAAAACGATTAAAGAAAAATGAACAGTGAAAAATATAAATTTAACCTTAGGTCTTAAGTATACGAACAAATTGTTTAAAAATTTCAATTTAAAATTGTAAATAATTAATTAAATTTACAAACAAAAGATATTTCTAATTAATGTTTATATATTCTTGTATAATTTAATTCAGAATAAAAATATCTCGAGGCTTTAATTACTCGCATTTAAATTTGATTTAAAATTTTTGAGTTTTTAGCATACAGGCCATAAGAAAAATTTGACTGCAAAAAAGAATATGCCATCAAATGAAGAAGACAGTCTCTCAATTTTCTAAGCAATACATAGTGACATTTATTAATAATAATCTTATTTAACTTGATATCCTTGAATCAAAATAACAATGACAACAGTATAAAAATCGACTTGAAAATTTTTCAAATACTACAGTGTGTTCCGGTTTTTGGCAATGTTGTAGTCGAGATATACAGATGGCATTTAGCCAAAATTTGTCTGGAAAAGAAAGATTTGATTCTTCCCCCCTTGTTTCTCTTGTAAAATTTTGGATCAATATTGAGAACATTGTCCTGGTTTAGACGATTCCAATGACTGATAAATGATGCAGAGGATTCATTTTAAGGATGATTTGTAAGAATTGCTGAAGATAAAATAAAACATATAAGATTCCATTAAAATATTGCAGAGTTCAGAAGATACAATTTATTTTATTTTTGTTTTTTTTTAATTTTGAATATTTCTATAATTAAATTGTTGAAAGGTTACATCGTATACAATTTATTCTGTACGTTACAAAAAAATAATAATCATCCAACTTCTGACGGTAATTAGTATCGTTTATTCCTTTACTTCAGCAATTATTATGATATTAAATAACGAGTTTTTCAAACAATAATTTAAAGAAAATTTTTATCGTAAGTTTGAACACGAAAATATAATTTTTTGCTTTTCCATTTATAAAAAACAGATAATTTGATAAAATATTAAACAAAATATGATTAATTACTAATAACATTATTTTGATTTTTTTAACATATTAATACTGCACTTTAATTTTCTTGTAATGCATATGAAATCTTGCAATATATATATATTTCTAATAATACATTTTAACTACTTAAAATGTAAAAAAAAAATTAATTATTAAAATAAATACGGATTAAAAAGCGGATCTTAATACGAGGTAAACTAGTCTTTTATATATCTATATTGGTCATTAAAAAGTATTTATTCTATTTATAAAAGCCATATATTTAGAACATATCAATACTACCAGTGTGTAAAATCATGCTGTAGAAAATCTAACTGAATGCGTAGATAAGCATAGAATATTTAAATATTTTTAACCTAGGTCGAGATATTAAAATTCTTAATAATATTTTAATTAATTTGTATCATTTTATTAAAAAAGATAATCATTATTTATTCGTTTTATAAGCGCTAATAATTATTTGATGTAGAAAAATTTTAATTAAATTACAAGAACAGGCAATTAACTTTAAATAATATTATATTAACCTAAACGGGAATTTCTTCAAAAGACATCATTATTGAAGTTTTTATCTTGGAAAAACAAAACTATCGACACAATAGCCATAAAAACATCTTTCGTCGTTGTTGATTTTTCTGGTTGATATAACAGTTTAAGACCTTAAATGATGTCCTTGGTACAACCGTTTGTTATCACGCTCTAGAAACGAACAAGTGACTATCTTCTAAATCAGTTGTCATATTAACGTAATAGGTAAAGTAAATAGTTCATTATCGTGATTATTTGTTATAATATATACAGTATATTAAGAAATTTTTGTTTTACGTTTGCTACCGATTTAAAACTAAATTATTACATAAAAATACTTAAAAATGAATAAGTTATATCGAGATATTCTTTAAAATTTTTGTGTGGTGACACGCTTGATTAAAACTAGTTTCACTTCGAATGATCACAATTTATATAAAGAACCGTAATAATTTGGCAAGATCTTCATTTCCTCTTTAAACGTTTCATTACACCCACATCAATAAATTTCTTACTCCTATATTTAAATATATTTGCTATACGCATCAAAACATGCTAATGGAATCTAAGCATTTTTTCTATTGACTTTAACTCGAAAAACAAATTCAAGGACAAAACAGTAAAAATTGGGGTTAAATATGCATATACTATATACATATACATTTATGCGGTATAATAACGTTGTAGCAAAAATGTTACAGGGGAAAATAAGTTTCATAGGAAATTGTAAAATAAATCTATTATCATCTTATAAATAAAAAATTGGGATAAAATTCAGCGATAAACAATGTCAAAAATGTTAAAATTTAAAAATAACTATCATAATAAAGGAGAAATGAACTGAAATACAAATAAAATAATGGAAATTACATAGTGTTAACGTACGAGAAAAACAAATATAAAAATAATGAAAGGAATTTTAGAGTATATGGAAATAAATACAGTCATATCTATTGTTTACAGAAAGGAATAAGTTATATAAAATTCGCATTATTTTCTTCAAAAATGTCAGAAAAATAGCTTTCAGTTACATCGAATATCAAACTGGAAAAATTTTAGAATAATCAAACTAAAGAAATAATAGAAATATGTAAATCGAAAACACATGAAAAGTATAAATTCTAACAATGACAATATCAAAGAAATAAAATAGAGTAAAAGGCTAAAATATCAACAAGCATGAAAACAAAAAGTACAGAAAAGTAAAAAAGATAAAAAGAGTGACAGGAGGAATAAACATCAAACTAAAAAGTATAGAAATATATAAGGTTTGAAAAAAATACATATATTGAAAGGAATGTACTGTATAAATATATATAGAAAACGAAGAAAGAAAATATAATTCCTAACGTTAATAAAAGAATAATATATCAAGAACTTTTACAGTCATTGCATTTCAATTGCTACTTATAAACATATCATATCAAAGAAAAACATCCTACATAAACCTCTGACTAAAAGGAATTGATATCGGAAATTTTTAATCCATATTTAATTATGTCTTAAAGAAAAATGAATATTTATAAAGTTCTAAGAAGATTCAAAACATTTAATCTGACAGCAAAGTTAATTATCCAAAAAGAGAGTTTCTCTCAACATAATTTGATTTTTCAAAATCTCATGATTTATTTAGAAAAAAGATCGTTATATGTGTTTTTTAAAGAAAACTTTTACCATAAAATAATTATTTATAAAATATAAATTAATATTTTAAGATATTTATTTATCACAAAGTATTTATAATAAATTTATGAATTTATCTATCTTTTTTTTTTAACAGATTTACGAAAAAACTAGATAAATTCTAACTAAAATAAGTTTAAATAAAAAATATAGAACACAAAATTATTATTAAAAATTACAACCAACAATAAATTTACTGTAAGAAAAAACGTTAAAATTAAATATTATGTAAATAATAAAAGGAACTAAAATATTAAACAGGAAAAAACAAATTTCAAAATTTATAAATAAAATTGTCACGTTGAATAATGGAAAAAAAATGTAAACTTATTATAAATTACAAAAATTATTTAAAATTTTTATGATAGTGAGATCTATTAATAGCGAAAAGTGTAAATTTAAAAATTATAGTTGCTTGTTATGCTACGTGTTATATATAATTTTTGCAGTTTGTTACAAATATAAATGTATAACACAAATATAAACTTCATGTTCAGCATTACTCAATAAATAAATAAATAAATACGGTATTCTAAAAAAAATATTTAAACAAGTATTCACTTAAAATTAATATTTTTATGTATTTAAAGTAATTTAAAAAAATAATGCACAGTTTAAAAACTATTATAATTATATAAGAGGTTAATTATAATTAGATTTAAAATATTATTAGTCAGGATTAATTCCTACAGAGGCGGGAATAAAAAATGAGCTTTTATTATCAGCACTTAACTAGAGTTAATTTAATAAATAGTTCAATGCTGTACTGGATAAAAACATTTCATATATAATTAAATACTGTATTAACTCTTACACAATTAAATGAAATGGAAAAAAACCTATATAACATATTTTCTTTATTATAATCCTTATGTAAGTACGGTATTGAAATATTTTACTTTATAAATCAAAATCAGGTTTTCAAAAATATCATAAAATGGATTAAAATAAACGATATATTTATACGCAGAACCAAATCCATTATTGAAGTTAAAAGTAGAGCAGTTCAAAAACCTTTCTTTTGTTACTATTTATAAATGGTTGTAACCCTATTTACACTCCGACAGCTAATCATACACTGCATCTATATATTGATACAAATGGCAACGACTTTACCTGTTTCGTCTTTGAGCCTCTATCTGTCTCTGTAGGTCAGTCACACCAAACATCCAACGGGTCCGATATTCTCCTTAATACCTTCAAAAGGTTCCAAAATCGCACTGTTACGTACTAAAACTGCAGCACAGTACTTTACACACAACATAAGTACATTTAACACGTTTTATAAAGCGTTACGATCGGTGTTACAGACGGCAAGAACAGGATAGACGTCTACCAGTGCAGTAGTTGCCTCCACACTGCTAGTGCTGACTCGAGGCACTTTGAAGTCTCGTACTAGATGTCGCTGCTATCTGCTAGTTTTGGTGGTGGTGGGTTTTTATTAATTGTTTCGGTGAATGCTAATGAGTTACATAATATAAATAGTCGATTTTCTCTCAGTTTCCATTATTTAAACATTGTTTAAATTACACTAGTTATCATCCCGATATAGAGAAAAATATGTCTACATCTTCCATACATAACCAAATGCTTGGCGATTATTTTTCCAATATGCAATTTTCCCTTTTAATATTTCTCTATCAAAGAAAAGAAATTTTCATTGTGTAGCTTACTGAAAAAAGTTTTGTATTACGCGAAAGCCTACATGTTAGCGATAAATCAATATTATAATAGAGACGGTTCTTAGAAATAAGCGGCCAAGAAAATATAAGTCTATATTTTCCATTAATTTAATAAATTGAATTTATGAACCTTATAAAATTTTAATGTAAAGACTTTAACTTCAATAGATATCTATTGAATACATTTATAAAGTTAAATTTTGAATGTGCTAATGCATAGTTAATTATTTGTATTGCTAGTTAACTTAAATATAACAATCTAAAAGATGCTATAGATTGTTTTATTATATAAACTGAATTATACTGTAATTTCTACTCCATTTATTTTAAAAACATCATTTTCAAAGATTGATTAGGACATATGGTATGCAGTGGCAAATGTGACGTTATCTGTTAATGACCCTATGGTATTGCAGATAATACCCTGTTTGCCATTTTCTCGGAAGTAAAAGTAGGACTTGAAAAATTTTAAATTATAAATTATCTGCATTTAAAAGTCATCCAGAATGTCCAAATTTAACATAACCTCTTTTACTGAAAGAACTATTAATACAAAACGACTTTTGTACTTTTGAAGGCTTCAAAATACCGAATATTTTGTACTCTGTTATAAAATAACTAGTTATTATTATTATATCAATCAACTGAAGGACACTAATGTTTTGACTTTAGTCCAATAGTTGTTATCTATTTATTATAT
Source organism: Androctonus mauritanicus (assembly GCA_011317285.2). Lineage (NCBI taxonomy): Eukaryota > Metazoa > Arthropoda > Arachnida > Scorpiones > Buthidae > Androctonus > Androctonus mauritanicus. The sequence goes on along the minus strand of WUQG02111020.1, from coordinate 38,938 downwards.
ATATATATTTACGAAAATTACATCTACCCCAATTTACCTATATGGCAATACTACAACAACATAGCCCATATATTGATATACAGACGTAAAAAACTGATAGAGAGTAAATTCAAATTAGATTAATAATAAAAAAAAATTATAAGTTAAACAATAAAATTACAATTATATAATACATATTTTATTCTGAAATGTTTGTTTTAATGTTTGAATCATTTTAATCAGACTATTAATTCAAAACAATTAGTTTTATTCAATTTTAAAACGATACACTCGGAAAAAATTCGAAATAATTTTAATTGTATTAGTGTGCATTTAATTTATCTTATTTATTTTAATTTATCTATAAGAAGCTAACATTAATTGTTCACGTAATGTGTTTATAGAATTGGGAGTTATAAATGTAACGATTTTAAAAAAATACTCTATTTTATGAGCACTTTGAACCTATTATGCACATTATTTTCGTATTAACAATTCTGCAGTTGTGAATTATGGGCAAGTAAAACAGATTCAACTGTGAAAATACATTCACAAATCATGAACCGCAGAAGATAACCAGTGTGTTAATGCCAATCAACTTTTCTAATGAATTGTAGCCAAAGTCGTGGCAAAGACAAAGAATCGCACATGCATGTGAAGTTTATTTTATTTTTTTCTCTAAACTTCATCCAACAATAGCATTTCTGGCAATATTACAATGCTTAGTCGCTTATTTAGACATCACCAATATCACGACCTTGTCATTATTCCCAAACTTTATACTAAGTATCGAATTCACAGTATTATAATCATGATATATTTTCAATATAAAAATTATTTTTTATTTAAATCGTGTTTAAAGGTTAATTGTCATCATAATTCGTAATATTCCGATTTCTTTAAAAATTTACGAATTTAATGAATAAAAATATAAAACGTTTATTTTGAAATTCTTATTTTATAAATTACTATAAACAAACTTCTATAAATACGCTTCTCAAGAAAATAAAACAAAAATTATTGCTATAAAAATAATAATTTAAACTAGATGCATTTTTTATAATTTAAAATTACATAACGAATTTTTAATGTTAAAATAAAATTTTTTTAATCAAGAAGAAGTTTTTTACGGTTTTATTCAACATCTTAATTAGAATCATTAATAAACGAATTAATAATAAATATTCAGAAAGTTTGGCCAACACTGAAATTCAGTAAAAGTTACGTTCAATTATTAAAAAAATTATTTGTTAATATAATTCATTAATTTTTGCATCCGAAGAATATTCATAACGATAATATAATAATTATAGTGAATAAAATTTTATCTTTTGTTGTCTTAATGATAAAGATATATCCTGGTTATTCATCTAAACACAACTTATGCAACTTTTATAATGTTTTATCACGTTAAATTATTGATCATGATATTAAACAAACACTATATTTAAATTAAGATGATACGTAAATAACAGACTCTGATCAAATTTTAGATTATTAATCACCATCATAATGAAAATTGAATATATTTAATTTGCTGTTAGAACTAGAACAATTCTTATTAATCGTATTGATATAACTACAATCTTAATAGTTTGTTTTGAATTCGTTAATGCAAGATAACATAGAACGTGATATCAAAAATTGAAGTTGATGTTTATAAGATAATTATGACAATTGATAAAATTCGAAGTTATGAAATGTGATATTTACAATGATAGAAGTCTTGATAAATATCACGAGAATGATGCCAACAGGTATAAACAAACATTTTCTATTATCTTCATATACTTTAATGATAATAGAAAATATCACCCGTAAGTGGAAACATGACTTTATTTAATAAATAAAATTGAAACTGAATAAACATTTTAAGTTAATTTTTCCGTTTAGATTATTGATTTATAATCCGATTGTCGATACTGAAAAGATTTTAATTTTCGAATAAATTAATTTATAAATTATGGTAGATATTCTCAATGATATTCAACTTTTATTTGATAGTTAAAAATCACGTGAATTAATTATCACTTGGAAGAAAAATATTAATACTTTCTCGATGCCTAAAAATTTGAAATAGCTGGTTAAACTTTGCTTAAAATGGTACAATATATGGAACATAGTACCTAAATCCATTGTAAAATCTGGAGTGCATCAACTGAAGCAGATCGTCTTACTTAAAAACGCAGACAGTTAACCGTACCATCTCAAAGTACTATTTTAACGACGAACTTTATATGGAAACTCCCAACTTAACTCGTTCTATTTCCTTAACTCCTTTACGCTTTTCAATTTAAGACCTGATTTTCGCGTGTCATGCCGCATTAAATGATAGAAATGTAATAATAATTTATACAAATAAAGCATATATCCGGTTGTGTAGTGGTGGAAAATTTCATCTCTGAACAGAAACATTCCTTTAGACATATAACATTACCAATTAAAAAAAAAATTCGATCGCATGCAATTTCACTGTGAACATTTTTTTTTTTTTTTTTAGATTATTAGCTTGTGATTAAAGCAATTGTGAAGTCAAACTTGATAATAGATTCCACTAATAGATATGTATTGACAACTTTAATATACTAAATTATTTTTTTTAACGTTTTATAGGTCATTTTTGCTATTATTAAGTTCTAGTTATTCTTGTCTAAAATGTAGTTTTTTCCATCATTAACGATGAATAGAAATAACACAGAATAATTTATAACATTATCTGTTGATAATTCTTAAATGTTAAAGTGTTATTTATTCAGAAGTAAAATTAAATTTAACAGCTAAGCAGTCTGATTTTAGTAGTACTATCGCTGTATATATATATGTGTGTGTGTATATATAACCGTTATTGTTTAATATACACTTATTAAATTACAATTACCTAAACAAACAAAAAATGATTTTTATCATTTTTAATTTAATTAAGATAATTTAAATTATTAAGTAAACAAACTGCCATCTGTCGTAACAGATCGAAACTAAAATTTCGTGATTAGTCTGAATTAAAATTAATTATGGCGTAAGATAAATTATAAACTTTATATTTACGTTAAATGTTTTAAGAAATTGGAACCGAAAAAATTCGAACGTATTTTCATCACTGATATGCTATACTTAAAGAATAATGAAGTGTACATTAAACACGAGTATTACAGTTTGACAATGTTAGTCTGCTTTCCATGTTTGTCAGGTTCTGTCAACTTGTCGCTAAGTTGACAGTTGAATTTACCGAAGTTAATTATAACTATCTGTGCTTTGGCTGTTGCTTCTTTAGAAACAAATAAATCCTGTATGACAGAACAAGGCAGTAATTAGTGGTTATTTAAAGTATTAAAGAAATTTTAATGAAGAACTTTTAATTGCTATAACCTTCAACTATTCATAAAAATGATGCTTTTATCGATTTTTTGAAAAATTGTATCTCTGCTATATACTACCATCTGCGTATTAAATTTTAATAATATTTTAATAATTTTATTAGTTTGAATTCAGTTTCAATTTTATTTAATAAAAAAAAATAAATGAATAAATTTAGAATAATAAGTTTTCTATATATATATAATGCATATATATATATAGAACTGTTAATTATAAGTTTACTTAATAAGAGAATTTTCCATCTAAAAACAGGAGATTATCATCTGATTATAAGAGAACATTCTAATTAAAAGAAGTTGAAGCTGTTACCTTGACAATGAGTTGCCATGACGATGGGATAATGTTAAATCGCTTTCAATTTAGAAGGTCCTAATTGAAAAGTTTGTAACTAGAATTGCTACTCTTGACATTTTATCGAAGTGTTATGAAAAATTAGCCATTCCTACTACTTTTAAATACGGTTATCAATAGAAATATTAATGCTATTATTGATCTTCATTCGTTATAGATAATGAAAAATCGATAATTGTTTTGTTTTATCAGTCCTGAATTATTTTAATAAAGACTAACCGAACTATTTACTAAATTTATTTATACTGTGAATGTTTGAATGAAATTCGAGATTTCTGATAAATTAATTGATTTGTAATATATTTCTTTAATTTTAAAACTACTTGTATTAAGAGACAATTGGATATTGGTGATTTTATAAATATTCGTCATTCGCGAAGTTTTCTACTTGTTCGCGATAAGAAACGACTGATCTTTCTTATTATGGATAACTGTTACAATCGATACGAAAAATAAATCATTCTGATCAATTTTATTCGCCATTATTCAGGAGAATTATTTCATATAAGGATATAACCAACATAGTTAATTAACGCCTTTATCTTATTATTATGTAAATTTATTACCGTATTTTATGAATACCATACTACCAGTGAGTTTGACGAAAGTATAGTTAAAATAATTCTCCAAATTTTGACATTTTAACACTAAATTCGCAACAATGTTATCACCATTATCATAACTTTATTGAATAATATTGACAATATAACCGATATATTTAGTAAATTTCATTGTGTAATCATCTAATTGATAATAACATGATAATCTGTTTATTATGATTTATACATTCGGCGTCCATAAATTGTTTTATTAAAATATAATTAGCTTCTACTATCCTTTATATTGATTTTCGGGATGGTGTTCATTAGATGTAAATCATTCCGATAACTAGAATGATTAATTTATTATAATTTTATCTTTAATATAATTTCTGTTTAGTAAAAATTACTTTTTGTGATAATCACATTTTAAATTTTAACTTAACGAAAAACATTTTTTTTAATGTGTTTATACAAATATGAATCTTTTGTCATCCTATAATCCTTTCGGAATATAACACAAAAACAAGTGTTGCATGATAAGAGGGAAAAAAAATTGAATTACAAAGTCGACAAAACAATATTAAATCTGCTATCAATCGATTTTTTTTTAGATAGAATAAAGCAAGACATATAAATCGAATTTTATACGTCTTTCGATTGCGTGTCATCGTAAATCTATAATTTTATCAGAAAAATATAAAACTCGTGACATATACCCTGTACTTGCTTAAACGTTAAGGATGTTAAAAATTACTCGATTAGACTTAGCTAAAATACTGTTTTTATTGAGGAATATTAAAAGAAACAATCGAAAAATTCTTCCAATAAAATACAATATTGATTATTGTTTAAGCTCAATAAAAAGTCTAGATACGTATCGATTTTATCTAGGTTTTAAAAACGCGAATTTTAAAGCAGATAAAAGATAACGTGAACAAAAATCTATTTTTTTCTATTATTTATCTCAACTACAGTTTTCTTGCAAATGAAGATAATCGCATTTTAAATATCACAATTGTATTTTAAGAGCGAGCAGTGATTAAATTATGTACAGGATCGATAGGATACGACTCTATTTATTTATTGCTTCATGGCATATGAACATTATCTTATTTCGAGAAGCGGTATAATTAAAAAGTGTGTGCTGTTCCATTTCGAAGAACGTAAAAATTAATGAAGTGTTAAAAAGTAACACTAAACTGCACTATTTCCAAAGAAATCTGTTTTTGCTCTCCTCTTTTTTAAATATTTGTATGCAATTTTCGTAGAAGTGCTCGATGATAAATTTTGGGAAAAGGATAAAATGAGATATTGCATCATACCTAAGCAAGGTGTGTTTTCTTAATACATAAACAATGACACCAATGCCTTAAAAAAAGCACAAAAAAAATCATAATTTTACATTCTTGCAAAATTTATTCGGAATTCGGGTTTAATTATATTTAAAGCATTATAAAATATTTTTAAATCATAAACATTGTTACAAATAATTTGAGCACTTTAAGTATAAAAATAAAACAATTTTTTAATATATTCTATGCTTCGTTATAGATAATGCACATCAATTTATATTTCCATTTCGTTTTGTTTACGAAAGCAATGCAATTTCAATAGTAGTAGCCATTTTATGATTTCTTATTTATTTTGATTCTTTCTGTTAGTAAACTATCTTATAAATAAAACATCGTTGAACAGTTACATTTCAGAAAACCATTTCTTATTGATCAAGTTATACTATTATTAATTTTCAAATCCTTATGCTTTCTTGTCCCAAGATAATGAATACTAAAAATTTACAAACTTGACATCTTGAAACTATTTATCACATAAAATATAAAAACATTATATTCGTCAGAAGAAATTTCTGTTTTTTTAATGGCCTTACAGAGATAGTAAAAAATTTATTCTTTTTAAAAATTATTTACTTTGGTATCTAATATAATTAGAACTATTGCATATATATATATATATACAATAAAAATTTTATTTAATAATTAATAATTATATTCACATATATTTGTTTAATAAATCAATAAAATTCAACAATTTCAAGAAAATAAAATATTCTGTTTTCAATTTATAAATCTATCCATAAATAACTATAAGGTATTATTTTTTTTTTCGAGTTCATGATTATTGATAATTTTATTTTTTAATTTATATCGAAATATTTTCGATTTTTATTTTACAGTTTATTAAATATCCAGAAAATTAATTAAATTTATATATTTTAGAAAACAGTACTCGAAGAAACAAAGAAATAAATCTGTAAGAGGATCAACCACTTCAGAAAAAATTGTTTCCTGTTTATAAAATCAACTTCCACAGGAAGAAGAAGAGGATGCAATTTATATTAAATTGATATATTCAACCAGTCGAAATAATTCTTAAAAAATTTTTTAAATAATAATATTTTAAACAGTAATTATTATTAAAACAATTATGAAATTTTATAAATAAAATTAAATCTTACGTTGATAAAATATAAAAATAATTATAATTAAAGATACTTGTGTGAAAAAGATAATTCAAGAATGATTGAAAATATCATAATAGTTTAAATTTAATGCACCAGATGGCAGAGTACTAGGAAATAAAATATTAAAAATATATATTTATAAACGTTAACATTATTTTATTAGATAAAACATAATAATATAATATCTGTATTGATATGATAAATGTTGCATAAAAAATTTTATTTGATAAATTTTATAAATTTATTCTTATACGAGCTGTATTTATTATGCATCGGTAATAATGACGTCATTTTTAAAGTGCATTCTGCTCTCACTTGTCAGTAGGAGAGAGTCTTCTTATCAATTAGTTCATCATGGTTTTTAGGTCAGAAGTTTACATAATCATTTCACTGTTAACACAGTTTCATTTTTCATTAAAAATTTATGGTTTTGTTACTTTAATTTTTACTTTTTTGATGTAGTTTTATATTTAAAAAAAAAAAAATGCTATTTGTGTCATATGCTCGAAATGGAATTCAAACAGGTTAACTGAATGCAATGAAAATATAACAATATTTATTTGTAGACTATTAGTTTTTGAGTGCACTTCATATTTAACAATCTACCATATTTATTTACTAACTGATTGTTTAAACACTATAATTAAAATTCTGTTTGACTGTCCGTAAATAAATATCATTAAAGATAAAACATTTAATTGATCTTAAACTTTGATTTTAAAGTCAGTAATAGTTTCTGAATAATTTTATTGATAATGGATGAATGGATAAGATTTTAAATAGAAAATGGATTTCATCGAGAATGGAATGGTGTACCTAAAAAATGAAACGATAAGAATTGTGGCAGCAGTAAATCGATAACGTTAGGATTTGTTCACACCAATTCAAATTTTATGAAGCTGAAAATATCACTTAATTAATTTTCTTATAGCAATTATAATATCTCTATACAGTACTTATTTATGATTTATTTGCTATTGTTATCTATTTTGATCATTTAATTAAAAAAAAAAACAGTTCTGAATTAAAATTTTCGATGGCTGTTAACAAATTACTATTGTTTAAATAACATCTTAATTAAATATTTCAATTTTTTAATCAAATATATAGGAAACTGTATAGTTTTTATTTATTTTGTAGTATAAGTATTGTACAGTATTTAAAACACCACAATTTAGCAACATAATCCACCGCTTATCTGTACTCACTTATAAGAGTCATCATAAAGAGGTAGGATCTTGCAAAATTGCTAAATATAAGATAGATCATCAGCAAGATTAATGTTAAAATTTATAATTTCATTTAAACAATTTAAAGATTGTGTCTGATAAGTAATTCCATGAACAATTATAATCGTAATGTTTTCGTTATATAGTCGAATAAATTTGAAATAAATTATGGCGACTGTTGAAACTATTATATATAATTTTATAATATTAATAATACTTATTATGAAATATTTCTGTTGTTACGCATGATGTATGTGTTTATAAAATAAAACAAAAACACAATTTGTATTATTATATATTAATAAAAATTGGCAACTTGCCTATACGAAAAGAAACGTGGCGTCATCTTTTATCAAGAACTTCAACTACAATCCTGATTATCTCTATTTTGATTGACAAAATGTTATACATCATAAAAAAAATTAAATATAATTATTGAATGAGGTCATTAAAAATAGATAAAATAAATATTATTAAAAGAAGGAAATAAAAATTTTAAAATATTTAATTGCAAGAAAAATAGTAAAAAAATTTAAATGCATTAATTATTTATTTATTCTTATCAGTCCGTATTTTAGGGTAAAATAATAAATATATCTAAATATTAAAAATATATTTAAATTAATAATAATTTTTTATCATAGTAAATTTTTAAATTTATTATAATAATATTCATTTCTCAAAATAAAACCTTACTGTTAATACAGAGATAGAAAAGACATTTTACAAAATAAAAAAACACGACAAATATTATTTTCCTCTAAAAAGCCATAAATTAAGAAACATCTAAGTGATAAAGAAGAATGTAATATTTTTAAGAAAATTCTTTTTCGACAATTCATAAAAAAAGATTACAGAATAATGATTATAAAGTGAATGATGTATAGTAGGCCTTTGTTGGTTTTGTTTTGGTTGATTTGTCATGAAACTTTTAGATTATTTTTTAGCAGAATTGGTTTTGTTTCTTAATAAATAATGGAATAGTCGTGTTAAAGCAAAATATTTTTTTTCAACATCCAATGATTACAACATACTTTATCAATATACTGTAATTATTACACATTGCACATTTACATAATATATGCAATATTTTAGTATAATTTATATAAAATTGATGTATCATTTTTTTTTTCCTGTATCTCAACGATTTTCTGCATAGTTTCATATCATCAATGACGCTGCTATGATATTACTATTTTCGGCCTTATACACAACTGACATCAAAAACGCTATGACGGCGTTATGTGTTACGATATTAGTGATACCATTGATAATTCTGAACACAGTCAGGAAAAGCGCAAATAAATTTTATCATAACCATTTTCTTTTCAAGATGGTAGATAAAAATATTGTACTTTCTAGACATCAAAAATTCTTCAATGTATTTTAAATTTTGTTTGGAAAGCGGTATTTTCGTGAATTTAAAATAAACGCATGCATTTGAGTGGTAGCATAAACAGTGTACGTAAATAAGACGATATAACAAGTCTCATCCTCTCAGAATATATCAAAAAATATAAATTTTTCATCAAAATTCCTAACATAAAAATTCGAAAGAATCTCATTATCTATAATAAGCTTGTATTTATAATATTTCAATGTTTAGTAATTTTTAGATTTTTTTGAAATATTTTCATTTTAATATATGATAATTGATCTTTGTAAAAATTGAGTTGAATAAAACCATTACTGCTAAAATCATTGGAATTGAACCAAATAGAAAATGGCCTGATTAATGCAAGCTTTTTTTGAGATTATAGAAAAGTCTCCTTGTACACAAGAATCACATTCTAGAAACATTGACCCATATACAGATGTATTATTATTATTGAACAATAGAAATTAGGACTCGAAATCGCTGAAAATCATGAGATAGGCATCTTATAATTTTTTATTAAGATGTTTTCCATTATTAAAGGTATGAGAGTAGAAAAGGAAACAAATACATATCATCATTTAACATAAAGAAAAATTAATTGTTTGCCAACTTGGTTTTCTCACCTGCTTCCAAAATTCTATTGCTTTCAACTTCATTTCTAATTGCGAAACGAAAATATTTCATTCAGATATTTTTTTGTTGTTTAATCATATTTATCTGTCCAAAGTATTGCATTCTTTAACGATTTTTTTCTGTATTTCGAGTATATTTTGTTAATTGCACTCTTGCTATTTATTTTCTATATTGATTGCACTTGTTTGCTTCGTAAAATTTTGAGATGAAACATAAGAATATATTTTATTTGTATTATTTATAAAGCACAGAATAATTAAATAAATTTGACATTAAAAAATTTGAACATCTTTAATTACTTCAAAAGACAATTTATAAAAAAGAAACTGGTTATGCCACATTATGTAGGATGTTCGGCCTATTCACCTTACGTTATAGTCTACTAATTGTACTGTATTTATGAATAAATAATATAGCTAATTTTTACGAGTTTAAATTGATCTATTTTCATTCATATCAAACCTAAACTAGTTCTTATGATTTATAATTTATTTGATACACTTACTAGATTATTTATGATAAATACTTTGTTATAGAGATACGGTAACATTTTTAAAACGTTCGATCAAAATTAAATATTATGTATACATAAAATAGTCAAAAATAATTTATAAAGTGAAAATATATTAAGAACTTCCTATAGTATGAGTAACTTAGATTATTTTATTAAATTTGGACTGTTTACACTTTGTTAATATAGTTATGGTCTCTCAATTAACTAATAAGCAATCGAGAAGAAATTTCCTTTAAAATTTGAAAAGTTTTTAATTTCGATAAAAATAACTTCAAATAATTATTTTCGGAATTGCCAGATAACCAATGTAATTAAGTAGGATATCAAAAGGATAGCCTATCAATGTAATTAAGTAGAATTGCAAAATGATCACAAAAAGATATCTAAAACATGTTTTATTAGTTAAAAAATAAAACTAAATTTCTGGAAGAGAAAATAAATTACTGGAAAGGAATAAACTTAATTGGGTTGAACAAACTTTTAAAACAAGAAAATAAGTGGTCACTGCAACCAAACTATTCACTTTTTGCAATTGATTATTGGTCTAGTAATAATCAATAAATTTTAATGGCCAACATGAATTGATCTCATGCTTCTTAACAAACAGCAAACTAGTTTCCAACTTAAGTTGTTGTTATTTGATTTAACTTGTTTTTATACTGATGAAGTCACAGTTTATTATTTTGTTTAATATTTTACATTTTTATCAAAACTCCGACTAGGCAAGAAATAACATTTTCTTGAATGAAACAAATTAGATATTATTATATTAATGTTATTAAAATGTTTGATGTAATAATTGTTTTTAAATACGTATGTAGTAATGTTATAATCACAGTGTTTATTGTTTAAGATTATTTAAAATTATATATCTTCATAAAGAGAATTATGTTTTGTAATTTCTAAAAAAAATAAGAGTTTTATTGTTAAATAATTGGAAACGAATGTTTTGAATCGTGCGAAAATAGTTTTCAAGTTTACTAAATATATCATTAATAATTAATTATACTATGAGTGATAAAATTATAAATAGTTAATTCTTAAAGATATCTCTCTAATAATGCATTTTAAAATTGAAAAAATAAAAAATTATAATATATATATAGTCTAATAAAAATTTAGAATATTATCTACAAAATGCAAAAGGAATTTTAAAACTATCTTTTGTGAATTCTTATATATTGATGACCACAGTCTTTTCAAAGTATTTCAATTGTCTGCCCTTCCATAAATATCAAATATTCTTTACTACAAAATCTGCAAGAATTGTATGGGTATAAAGTTTTGAAAAAGTTTTCTGTGCAAAATTAAAAGTGCTTTCCGACAAAACGACAAAAAATTCTAACTTTAATATTAATTCGTGTTTTCTAAAACAGTTAATATAAAAACAAAGGCAGTATACGAAATCTTACAGTTCTGAATGGAATCAAAAAGTGTTTCAAGATAATTGTGATGATATTTTGTTTTGGGAATTTATGTTATTGTTTTGGAATTTATCTATTTTCAATAGATAACCTAACAGAAATTTTCTTATTACTTGATATTAAATATTTAATAAATTTTATTAATTTTATTAGATAAATATATCAATTTATTTTTGTTTCTGTATAATTTATCTACTTGAAATAGATTTTAATTGTTTATGGTGTATTAAAAAATAGATTTATATTTTTAAAATTTTTTTATTTTGTAAAAAAGCAAATTTTATATTTTTCTAATATAAAAATCATTTTAAAAACAAAGATTTAGTAGAAAATAAATCATTTAAATCGTAATGAAATTTTTCATACAATTTATTAAATTTGTAAATATTTAAAATCGTCACACTCGATTATTTCATAAAGTTTATATCGATCATATATTTAATTATTTATGTCGTAAATCATTTTTCATATTTTCTAGTGAATACTGTCAGCAGAAACATATTCTTTAAACAATAAACCAAGCTAAACGAAACTATAATTGAAATTAATGTGAACACGATATGAAAAGCACTAAAGAGATAAGTTACTGAAGAAAATCGGGGATTTAATTTGCAAAGAAAGGGAATATGATTTATATCAAGGGAGCGAAATGACGACACTTGGCGATCTCTTGATAGAACATTTCATAACTAATGCAAATCGCAGAAGATCTGAGGACATATAAAATTTCATTTTACAACTTAGAATTAATATTGCATCTTATTCATACATTAAATATAAGGAATTTATTTATCAGTAAAACAAAAATAGAAAAGCCTTTTGATTTATTATTGATAAGATTCAAAAAATTTTCTGCTTTTGTTTTATTAAAGTTGTTTTATAATTTTGATAAAGTATTACACTAAGAAAAGTATTAATAATAATTTTTATATATCATATCAATGATTATCAGTTATCGAGACAGATTTGGTGACTTCTATAAATATTTCTAAATTATGTATAATATATTCTCTTTGAAATATTTTTCAGTTCGAGAGAATAATTTTGTTAAGAAGTTGTTAATATATTTTTAAATGAGTAAATTAAATATGTTTATATGTTTCATAATATTAATTACAGAAATTCTCTATTAAGTCAGAATCAGCATTATCTCTAAATGGTAATATATAAGCATCAATTAAATAGAGTACATAGTTCGCACTCTACTTACAAGTTAGTAGAATACAGTTTTTAGGACATCTCAAAACAGATAATAAAAAAAAAAGATATTTACTTACCCTGACACACTTTCTTTGGCCATTTTATACAAAACATGTTGATTTGATTTCTTAAAGTTAAACCTACTAGAAGAAAAGAGTTGTTTATCAGCATATATACTTTTAAATATCAATCAAAATTATCAATTTTTAGCCAATAACCTTTAATCATTAGCAAATACTAATAAACAATTTAACAATATTTTAAAAAATGAGATCAAATTCATTACATAATATGGAACCGATACTAACTATAAGAAGAAAGAGAAAAAAGAAAATACTTATATTTATATATTAAAACTATAACATGCGATAGAAAACATTCTAGTAACTATAAATAGATAAAACTGATTGACAGAAAGGTCATTTTTAATGAAGTATGAGATTATAAATAAACATTTATATGTATTATAAAATTATTTTAGCGCCATGTTTTACAGTTTATAATTTATTGTAGTAAAAAATTCAATTATAATTTACATTAATATAAAAATTGTTGTTTTATAAATTGTATTGTATTTCACTGAAAATAATAATGCAATTTATATAATTGAAATATTTATCTCGATTATCATTAATAAAAATAGTTATAAAATATTCAAGGAGAGGTCATCTTTCTTTAAAAGAAAAGCCACTTTCTTTTAAAATATTATTGTGATTTTTTACAATCTATATTTCATTTAAAATAAATAAATAAATTTCAAAAGTTTGTTTAAATAATTATGTATCAAAAAAATTAATTTACGTAATAAAACTATGAATTAATAATCTCAAATCACATTTTAGATTTCTTAATTTGAAGTTTTTCAAATATGATTTTATGGCTGCTATTATATGAATGCTTACATTTTTATTTATAATGAAAGAAATTTTGTAAGGATTGTATTGTTTCAATACAATCCTTACAAAATTATTTAAAATAGAGATTTGTTCGAGGTTATTCTAGCAGAATGGAGATTAATTTGTTCTCATTATACATACTCGCGTATAGATGTTTTTAAAAAGATCAGATTGATATTTTAAAATTACTTTAAATTTAGGAATTAAATTGTTTTCTAAAATATGAGGAATTACATAGGTGCTTTAATATAAAATATTCAGAATGCTTCTATTTAAACTCGATGATCATGAAATATTCTAAATCTAATCATTATGCAGTTATGACATAGCTTGGTTTTTTTCGGATTTTCATCTATAGAATCTTAATTTAAGAATAGAAAAATATTCATATTAATAATTATGAATTTATGATTATAACATAATATTATTTATTTTGAATACAGTTTATATAGATTTTTATCTATTTTAAAAGCATTTTCGAATGAAAACATTAAAGTAAGTAATTATTAATACAAATCAGTTAAACATCCGAAAAATAGATTGATTCTGAAATTTTTATAAATTTAGAAATCAGAATTACTGGAATTTATAACTATTTAAAAATATATTATTTTATTACTACTTTTATTGAATTCCTTTATGAAAGGAACCGTCACGATCCTTCATAAAGAAGTTTTACCATCATGAAAATTTTGTAATTTGCTTAGTACAACAGGTGCTTCATAAATGTGAAGAAATATTCATTGTTTTTTTTTAACTTTCTTTTTGATAAAATATCAAGTTTTGAATTTTGGCATGTTAATTTTAAGAAAATTGGATTCGTAATAAATTTAATTCAATTTATAAACTTTTTTTAATTGCTGAATTAAGAACATAAGTAATGGTAATCTTGGGAATACCAAGGATAAGTTGTTCATCAATGTTGAACATCGAGTTTAAATAAAAAATGATGATAAGCACAATTAACAAGATATCATTATCGGAAGTCTTTTCCCGATTAACCCAAGTACAGGTATCATTATTTTACTAACCTAGGCGTATGTTATCTGTAATGATTTGCAAAATCAGTTTGAGAACGTTTAGTAATATCTAGTTTATCAATTTCGTATCATAATTGATTAAATGGAATAGATTCGTGTGGATTCTTAACTTCGATAGAACTTATACATATAAGATATATATTTTATACTTATTTCTTCACAAAATAAAGACATATCAGAGCATCTAGCACCATAGTATCACTTTTCCTCTCTCATTCTGAAGAAATTGAAGTATATTGTAATAGTTGTATTTCAATGCCGAATTAACAACGTCAATTCTAAATGGCAAAGAAAATTTCCTAAGAATGTAAGACAAACTGAACGACTATCTGAAATTATCTATTTTATTATTTTCTTCTAGGTAAGTGTACATAAATATACTGTATAATTTATTATTATTTTTATTTAAGAATGCATAATAAGAAAGAATATAATTGTGCATTAAAATAAATCTCCTGATATAATTGCTGAAGTGAAACGATCTATTCAAAAGGAATTTAATTATATAGTATAGGCTATTATTTTTATCTCTAGACTTTTATAAAAAAGTTTTAACTCACTAACTATTATTACTCTCAAGAACTTTATTGTTATTTCGTTCGTCTTATAATGAAAACAAAATCTATGAAATGTTAATGAAGTATAAACACAGGGAAAATTTAGTTTCTTTTCGATTTTGCGTAGAATGTATTAAAAATATTGAATGCTCTTTAAATTACTTCAGTTAATATTTACAAAAATTTTTCTTACGAGTAGTTTTATATAAACTGCTAAATACTTTCTCAATTTTTACGTGTTTCCTTATTTGTTATTGTATTATAAAATATATTAAATATTTTTTCATAGTCATTAATTAAAATTTTTATTAATGTTTTTATCTTAAAAATAACATTAATAACTAATTTTTTTGTTATGACAGAACTAAATGCGTTAAACATAATTTTTGACTCTTTCCATTCCTAAATAGAATGAAAAGAGTAGGCTATATGAATTCGATTTGTTCGTCTGTCACGTGATAACGGACGTAATTATTATCCTATTTGGATAAAATTTACATATGTTGTTAGAGGCCGCATTGAAGAACCAAGTCAATTGAAAAGGATCGACATCGGTTGATTATTATTAGCATTCTAAGAGAAAAGATATTTATATATTTTATGGAAATATCTCGTATAAATATTACACAATCTAAATGAAATTTATGTATATTAGTGGGACTGGCTAGAAACCAAGCCTATTGAAAATGATTGATAATGGTTCATATGTGAATGGACATATGTTGTTAAAACAGCATTTCATATAAATGTTATTAGATGTGACTGATATTCATGTATATTATTAGAATCTGATAGAGGATCGTATATGCCAGAAATGGTTAAAATCGATTCGTTATTACTGTGTGATAAGCGAATGTCTTTTCCTTATAGATGCACTATGGCTGATAAAGAGCACTCTTTTTAGACATATACGTGTTCAAAAAGAATTCAATAATGTATAAACAAACTATATATTTTATCACAATATATTTACTCTATAGCGTTAGTATTTCTATACTGATTTGATATGAATATGATATTTTTCCACTAGTAAACATTATTAGTTCTTTTGTATATATAATGTATTTATATGGTATATATGGTAAGAACTGTATATTATATTTTTATTAAATTTTTATTCGCTATAAGATATTATGCATAACTGAAGAATATTATAATTTAAAAATAAATAAATTTGTTATATCATTAAATTTACTGGTATAGTGTTTATCATTACTGGCATAGTGGATAATCCGGCTCTGATAGCCATCAGAGCCGGATTATCCACTAGGCCCAATAGGTACATACCTAGGGACCTCCGACAGTAGCGGGATCTAAAAACAGGTTAAATATTATTGAACAATTTTTTAAACAAAAATCCAGCTTTGATGATAATTCAAAAACAGGCGAAATTTAATCACAAAAATCTATTTTATATGATTTAAAGTTTTGGTAAAGAAATAAATAAATATATATACTAACATTAATAAAGATTAAAGAAGAAAGCGCCAAAGCAGATCATCAACAATAAGACAAAAATAATGATTAATAAAATGTTACACAATTTTACTGTAGATAATGAAGAAACAAATTGTCAAAGACTTCTACTCTTGATTTACTCATCTATCAAAATATTAAAAAGGCTTGAAAAGGCAGCTATAAAGGAGCCAAAGATTTTAAATTCCAGGAATATATCTTCGGATATCAAGATCAGGATAGGAACATGAATACAATAATTTTTCCGACTGTTAGGTATGATTATGAAAGTTGGAAAGTAAAGAAGCTGATAAAAAAATAAATTGTTTCATTCGAAATAGATATTGGAAGAAAATTTTGAGATAATCTGGTAGGTGAAAATACCATTAAATGGAATATAGATCAAATCAAGATGAGATAGTTGTTATAAGTTAAAATCGCAAAATTGAAGCTAGCCTATTTTGGATATATATTTATAAGAAAAATCAAGGTTTTCAGGGAAAATAAAAAATTTTAGGAAAATAAAAAGCAACAGGAAATGAGAAAGAAGCTCAAATTCTAGTGGATAAAGTACAGGTTAAAAATATATTAGATTTATTATTGATAAATTTTGACAATGGAAAAAATTAAACATCTTGGACAAAAATTTTTGATAATGAACTTGATATTATAGTTTACAAACCTAATTAAGAGACATTAATTATTATAATATGAATTATTTTAAATCAAAAAATATTATAATCACAGACAAAGGTTTAAGAATTCACTTTTCTGAATTTTTTAAAGAGCATAATTGCTGTAAGCAAATTTGATAAATTAGTAGGCTGCTAAGCCGGAAGCAATAGAACGGATCGAGATACTGTATATGCTTTCATCTATAGCTCGATTTGTTTAAATCTCTATTAGAATTGATGTACTCGTAGTAAGAGTAGTAATAAATAACGAATGTCGACACGAAATTATTACTATTGTTTCTTTCTTCATCAGATCAAGCACTGATTTATTTCAATTATTGATCTAAAATATAATATTTTTTAGATCAGTGCTTGCATTGATCTAAAAAATATTATATTTTATATTTAAAATTAAATTCGGCATTCAGAAAATTTTATTACAATATTTTATATTCTGTATCGAATAGTGACATTCATAAAAAAAAAGATTTGATTTTATTTGAAAGTTTTTTCTTTTTTTTTTTTTTTATAAGTAAGGAAACGTAAATCACTTTCACCAATGTTGAGATAAGATAGTTATCGGAGTTTAGCTAAATTAGACTTGTTCAGAATATCGAGCAGCTTCTTTCGTATCTGGAAAAAAGTTATTTTTTAGATCAAATACAGTACAGTATAGGATTTACTAATTACATTAGTTTAATACGGTTCGATTCATTTATTATCTTATACAATTCAGTCCTTTATTAGGAACTGATAATCAACGATTCAATTTATTTTATATTTTTTGAAATCATACAAATGAATAATTAAATCTATTTGTTTGCCTGTACGAGGCAGTCAAAATGTACAAACAAAATTTACAATGTTGAAATATATTTTCAATGGCGTAATTTTGCATTATTAATAATGCGTGATAATGTTATGAAATAATCATGATTTTCAGTGTATAATATTAGGAATATGACTTCTTAGAATAATCTGATTTAAATACTTTTAATCTAAGAACATAAGCTTAAAAATTATTTTCAAATTTTCTGTAATTAAATATATAAATTTGCCTTTATTTTGTTAAATTATTCTTATTTAAATTTCATTTTAATAGTATTTATATTAAAAAATAATAGCAAAAAATGTGCTGTTATGAATGCATTAAAAAGATTTGCTTCATAAATTTGAATCATAATAAGAAATGAACTCTTTCTATTTGTAATAAAAGTATTTTATATGAAATTTCATCAAAATCTGTCAAAAGAATATTAATAAATATGCAAGAATTTATTTCAAAATTCTAAAAGAATTGAACCTTTACGTGAACAGAATTGAATTAAAACAAAAATGAACCTTTACGTGATTTAAAGGCAAAATGCATTAGACAAAATATATATACTGTACTTAGATCGATTTACATAGAGTTTCATCGAAATCACTCTCTTAGATAAGATAATATTATTTGTAATGTGATAGACCAATAGAATATATAATGAAAACAATAATAACTTTTGTTTTCAAATCTTAAAAGTAAATATATAAAATTAAAATTGAACGATAAATTAAAATTGAACGATAAATTTAAATTAAAAAATAAATTACAAACAATAAATAAAAAATTTTATTTTTTTTAAAACTTTAAGAATAATCACAGTAGCTTGTTTATTTGTTGAATACTTCTACTATTTTTTTTAAGATAAAATTTTACATGGGATAATAACTCAACAATAATTGTAAATAAATATGCAATAACCATTATAAAAGCAAACAAAATTAACTTATCTAGTTTATGACTTTTCTGTCATTCTTTTCTAATTATCTAAAGAATCTTGAGGTTAAATTTATTTTATATACCGTTTAAAATAAAATAATAATAATAATATATAGTAATGCTTTTTATATATAAATATAAAAAGCATTTGATATTATTAATTATTGTTAAGTCATGGAAAAAATTATTATTTTTTATATATATTCTAATTATAAAATTAATCTATTCTGGGAAAAATATATTTTCTAGCATTTTTAAGTCAAATAAGTTTCAAAAAATAAATTTATTTATGGAATTTATTTTATAATTAAAATTATACTGAATATAGATAGTATATAATATTATATTTTGTACTTGTATATAAGCTTAATTTAATTAAAATTAATCTACTATAAAATTTTAGTTTATTATTGATAAATTTAAATTAAATAATATTTAATAATTAAAGTGATGATATGCTTAAATTAATGTTATCATAAAAATTATTGCATGGCATAAATAGATTAAATTTTTTTAGTTTTAATCTTACTTTTAAGGAAACACATTCTAGTTAAATTGAGATTAGATTCCTATACAGTATGAGTAAAGTTTAATAATAAATAGTTTATTATTCTATTAACCTATACAGGAATTTAATTTTTTATAAAATTAAAAATAGAGTAAAATTTTAAATTCAACGTATTGGATTCTAATATAAATGAGATATAGGAGATGGAATATAAATAAAAATAATAAATATATTATGTGTCACATAAATCTTAGTTTATGGAACAAATTTTAACAAATATTTAAATGGCAATTTCTATCACATAAAGTGATTCATGAAATCCTTTCATAAATTTGTGGGCGAGTTCCTTGATTAAAAAAAGAAAAAGAAAATTTTATAGGTATATATAAATATCTGCAGTTGTCTCCTAACTGAAAAATTGTCCTTGAAAGATGATGCATGCATTCGTACCGTACTTTAATTAATATCTCATGCGTATCTTTAGGAAATTAGGTAAAATTTTTTGCTTGATCTTTATTATTAGATATTTGCATTTTATTGTATCTTTACTCGAGTTTTCTAATCATACTCGTAGATAGCAAACGAATCAGCATTTTTTTAATTTGTGATTTTCTATATTTCTGACTACAGACTTCATGTATATGAGAAAATTCATAAGAAAAAATGTTTTTTATCGCAAGTGATAATTATTTTCTAAGTAATTAAACGCTTACCATAAGTTTTAAACATAAATGTCAATTTTATTCGAATAATATAACTGAAGAACTTTCCAGAAACGATTATGCAATTATTAAATACTGAATGATAAGAATGATTTAATTATAATATATTTATCTGATGTAGATATAGCATAAATCCTAGTCTTTATATGTACAGTATAGGTATAAAATATATTGAAACGTTAAATTTTCATGAATATTATTTTTTAGATTGGATATAATGCTAGTGAATGTTTTCATAAAACATTTTCTTACTGTAAATATCTATTTCCCTAAATATATTTCTTCTAAATCAAGAATACTGTATATAAAAGCTTTCAAATATGATGTTCCTTATTCTAAAGTCTAGATTTTATTGTTTACAAAATTGAAACTAGGGCAACTATGCAGTAACCTGGAACAACATTACTAGATGAGATGACTTAATTAGATATTCCTCAAAATATATAAAAACGATAAAGTGATTTAATCGGATTGTAGGATATTTTTATCACTAAAAGATATAGAGAAGTAGCATTATCATAAAATATTGTTCAATAAATATGCAAAGAATAATAAATTTAGCAAAAATAATATATAAGTCTATCTAAAGTCTATAAGTTAACTCAGAATAAACACAATTAATATATTTAAAAGCCGAGGTTATAGTAGTAAAACTTAATAAGTCTTTCTAATTGATAACATAAATTGATAAGAATAAAGCTAAAAAATATAGTTGAATATTCAAATACTGTATATACAGTATGACTTAGAAATTCGATCGAAGATTAATAAAATTCCATATGGATCATAAATTTCATCTCATGTAATTGAAACATGTGGGATTTGTATTCTGGAACTATTACCTATTTCATCGTGCTTGAAGCAATGATTACTCCTAACAGAGCTTTAATATGGATGGCATGTCAAAAATATTCAATAGGATATCAAGCTATTTTTTTATTTTTAGTTATATGTTTTTATAAGTTAAATATTTACAAATTTTTAAGAACAGAATATAATATTTTCTGGCTTTCTACATTTATTAGTTTATTTATAACTGTCTAGTTAAATATATTGTATTCAATTAAAACTTATTTTACTGTTAAATTTTATATACAGTATTATTTATAATTTATTATTTGCGAAATAGAAGATTTGTTATGAAATTTTATAATTTTATTTTATATAAGTTCGGTTTTACTTAAAATATAAAAATATATTCTTTCCTTTATTATAAATAATTAATATAAAAAATGTTTATGTTTTGAATTTCTATCGATAAATCTTGAATCATTAAAGACTAAATCCTTTATCATTCTGAATAACTCCATTAAATATATAATGCAGAATATAATTATTTATAAAAAGTTTATTGAATGAAATAATAAAATAATAATAGTTAAAATATATTATTTTTTCTAATGAATTTTAAAATATTTTGAAAATTATCATTTAAGAAAATTATTCTGTTTAAAATCATTATGAAAAAATTGTTATTTCATTTTAAATGAAATAACAATTTTTATATATTAATTATAAATTAATGATTTAGAATTTATGATGCAGTAATTATTTATCGATTTAATAAATATTGCATTCATAATATTTTTTATTAAATTTAACATGTTTATTAATACTTAGAATTATATCTATAAACTATAATGATAAGAAAATTAGTATTCATTGAATTCGATGCAAAATTATTACAGTAAGTTTGCAACGAATACACGCTGTAAAGCATAAAAACGAAGGATTATTTCTAAAGCTGATTCTAAAATTAATTTTATTTATAATTAGAATATAGAATACACTTAATAACAATAATAATTTTATCGGAATTAATATTACAACAAAATTTCCATAAAAAATTTAAAAAAATAACAAAAGCAAGATAATAACATATTCATTCGAATAAGTTAATTAATGCATACTTAATTAAATTATCATAATTTTTTTTTAATTTTTATGAAAAATATAGTTAAAATTCTGAATATGTTAACAACATTCATAACTTTAAACACAATTTAATCCTTCCAATCTTTTTCGTTTATTATACAAAGTTTTCTGAAAAATAAAAAACTTTTCAGAAATTAAATTTTAAATTAAATAAACAAAATATTTTATTAACGACACGAAAAATATGAAAACATATTTGAAAAATTCTTCAAATTTATATTTTAATAGATTTTAAAAACTATAAAAACGTTTTATCTTGATAGTCTATCAGTTATCAATATAGATTAGATGATTACGGTTTAATCAATAATATTGTATAAACGGCAAGAGGTAGTATCGTAGAGATAAAAACTGTAAATAATGAAAATATGATGAAAATATTATATTTTTCTATTCATTGAAGATAAATTGTTGTTAATGAATTTTATATTATTTTTTCTTAAAATTTATTTTATGAAAAGAGAGAAAGAAAAACAAAATACATACTATTGTTCTAAACTACAGTGCAATATTGCATTTGTCACTTCTTTAAAATCAACTAAAACTAAAATGAAACTATAACTTATATTAAATAAATAAACGTATCCAAAGATGTAGGATTTAAATTAATAATAATAAAAAGTTTATATAATTAAATATAAAAAATGATATTTTTCAAATATAATTTATCGGGGAGAATTAAATATAAAAATTTTAAAAATGAGAAAGATGAAAAATTTAGAGGTTTTAGTGTTGAAATTTTATATGTATTATATCCCAAAGAATACAATAATAATTACTAATATCCTTCCTCATAGAGAAAGACCTTGAAAAGCTTAAAAAAATATATGTACTATAAAATAAAACTAAAAATTACGCAACAGAATGCACTTACTTGATATATTTTAAAATATCAAAATAATTTTTCTGTATATAATTCCAAAATTATACGATTAAAAACTATCACACATCGATTTATGTTTACAGATAATTTTACGGGTCAGAAAAGCAATACCCTCACCTTAGTCCATCGATTGGCACAAATACTCTTCTCAAAGTTAGTAATAAAATCGGTTTGAGATAATCTGTACAACTAGACGAACTTTAAACCTAAACTCGGTTAAGATAATCGAGATACGAGATCTTTTATTGGCTCGTTTAATTACAAAAACAAGAAAAATACTCCACGTTTGAACCATGTGATCTTCGCCAATCACGTATATCTCACGTTTCGCTTTGATGATACTATCCAATTGTATCTTGATATGCTAATGATAATGCCATGTCATTGATAGATAATTGTTAGCTGAAATATTCAATATATTTATATTTTATTTATAATAATTTAATTATAATAATCATTTAAATATTAAAAAAAGATAACGAGAATATAATATGCAATAACTTGTATATTTTAATTTTTTTATTATTTTAATAATATAATGTATATAATACAGACATAATAATAGATATGGTACGATATATGCTGCCATCTATCAGGATTTTATTCAACTAAATAATGTTTATTTAATAGATCAGCATATTATATTAGGTAATTGATTTAATAGATCAACATATTTAAGTGAAAACATAAATTAATAATATATTTAAAAATTAGTAATTATTAAATAAAAAAATTATAAAACTGTTACGTAAATAAGTTAGCGTTATTAAAATAAAAAAAAAAAATATAGTTTAAATCAGTTTTTAAGATTTAAAAAAGTTTAATTAAATTTTTGAATTTATTGTAATTATTCTAATAAATAACGCATCATATTTTCGAAAAAAAAATTTTGCGCCGTTTATCGGAATATTTACGGTATTTAAAATCGATAATATTACTTTTCAATGTTCATAAATGTTCTAGACTAGAAATATTCAGCAAAATTTAAAATTTTTTTTAAAGCATTTGAGTTTATTTTTAAATCTGTACCATTTACAGTTTAAACGTGAGTACAATTTATTCATTAAATTATAAAAATATATAAACGATTATTATATTCAAATGCAAAAAGGCATCGGCGTCTCTTTTATTTGCATTCGTATCAACACACGAATTTACATGTCAATGGGGCATCATATCAAATGTGCTCATGTTATTATAGGAATTTACATGACAACTATATCTCATTTCACGTGAAATTTTCTACAATATACATGCAAAGTAAATAAATAAATAAACAAACAATGATAATGAAGACTTGCAAAATTTAAAATTATATATATCCATTAAATTAATTTTTATCAATATATCTCAATTTTTAAGTATATATTATATTTAAAATTTGAACTTTACTGCTAACATACCTATAGAATATGCATTATAAAAATTCTTTTGCCTCACGATGATGATCAGATAAAATGTGTTGTGACAATTGCTACATTTCAAAAAATATATGAATTTAATTTAATTCGTTAATGCTTAAAATAATTTAGATTGAAAAAATCAAATTTCAGTAAAATATTATATTCTATTAAAGAGCAAAATCGCCCTAAACCAGATGTCAAAATTCGGTGTAGTGCTGAATATCGGATGTACCCAGAAGGATTAAAATATGTTTTTGTAGTGAAAATTTTTTCAGATATTATAGAAAACGTGTTGTAAGTGCAAGAGTTCACAAATTTTTTCCTGTAGAACCATTTAGATATCTATATAATTCTTTGTAAAAAATTTCGTAGAAATTTTAATATAAAGATCCCGAAAAAATAAATCAATCTTCCTTAAGAAAAGCAAAAATAAATAAATCTTAAAGGCAGAAAAGTATTTGATAGATATATTTATATTTAACGAATAGAATATATATGAATACAAAAACTTAAAAAAACTCAAACCTATAAAATTCGTTTGATGTCATCTCAATAATAATACATAAACATATTTTGTCGAAGTTGTTTTATAATTTTTGAAATAAAAATTTAAAACTGTAGAATTTATTTCTATATACTCTTTGTTTTCTGTTAATTTAAGTAAAAATCCTCCATTTTACTTTATAAAATAAAAATAATTGTTTAATAATATTTACATTAAGCTAAATAGAATTTCCAGTGAGTGACAATAGACTACCATTAACCAAATAACAAAGATGTTTTGAGTCTCCGTGATTTTAAAGGGGTTGACCTTCAGCACGTGCATGACCTATTTCAATTGACCTCCAAAGCATTTAAATTATTTGATGTAATACAGAAAGAAAAAATGTCGTTATTGGCATCCTTTCAAAATTTTTCTATACGCTAAAATACTTAGAGCAACTGGTAACAGTGACATAAGCTGGTACAAAATAAAGAATATACAGTTTCTGTTCAGTTTTAATGTTGCTGCCAATACGTATTCAGAACTTTATTCTTAATACCAATTTTAGAATTAAACAATAAATCCTATTTCAAAAAATTATATTTTTATCAACAGATAATTATTAATGAATATTTTACGATACATATAGTAAGTTACTACAAAAATATTTCAATGGAAACAAAATCAAATGGCAAAAAGTTTTATAACTTTCAGGAAAAAATCACAAAAACTAAAATATAAAAAAATAAAAGTTTTTAAGATGAAATTTTTTAAAGTTCTAAGAGATCAAATACGATTAAACTAAATCTTTAATTTTAATCAACTGACATAAATTATAAAAATTAAATCTTAAAAAGCTTATAGAAAATTTCATTTAAAAAACAGAAAACTAAAAAGTAGCTAGTAGATGAAGATAAAAAATAATTATTCATAAGTTTTAAATAATTAAAACTAAATAATTGTTTAAATAATTAACTAAATAATTGTTTAATTATTTTTAAAATGTTTTAAAAATAATTATTCATAAGTTTAAAATATGTTTTACATAAAAGCATACTTCAAATTTAAAACTTTAAATTGTACAGTGATTATTTATGACAATTTATATTCTACAATATTCCTGAAGAAATTTCGAGGAAAAATATTTAAATTTATTATAAAGTTAAATAAATATATAAAACATTTTGATACATTCACAATATTTTATAAAGGTTCTTTTACAATTATTTCAAGAGTAGATGGATCCAAAATAAGAAATTAATCATCTAAAATCCAATTAATCATTGAAAGTTTTTTGGAATATCGATTTTAAATGAAATTTTTCATTAATTATCTTCAGAAATATTTAAAATATCTGTCTTAAGATATAATTAAATTTCATTACAAAAACAAATAAATTTGCAATATTTTATTTAAATTTGATAAAATAATGCAGGCTAGGAAACAATTTTTTAACTGTAAAGTAAAAATAATTTTCTTCATAATCAATCTTGGATTTCTGATAACTCAAAAATCAAAGATTGATTATAAAGAAAATTATCTCATAATTTTGAAAAAGATGATGACCTTGATTCAATAATCTAGAATAGATCAAGATAATCGACATAATAAGAGAGCTTATTTTTCAGATGTTGAGCTTTTTTAAAAAAAATAATCATTTGAATTTCGATATTTTTATGACTGCGAAAATGAAAAAATGAAAAATTACAAAGTATCATTGGGAAAAATAATATTAAATAATTAAAAAAATCATCTATATATTTATAAAATACTATACAATTGAAATAAATTGTCTTCATAATTTGGATCATAAATTAAAAACTAAATTGATTATTGAAAAATTTATAATTATGAATTATAATATAAATTAATTGTATTATATTTCATTATAAATTTTTAATAATTATTAGCAAATTTCATGTATCAGGCAAAAAATAACATCATTTTAGCAAATAAATATGGATACTGCGTTTTTCTATTTTAATTCAAAATTATTAAGCTTAATCTAGTTCACATATAAAAGTTGTTATAACTTGAATATATAGTGTTGTAAATTTCAATAATAGTTATTCATATTTCATGCAAAATACGAAATTTTTATTATAGATACGTGCATAAATTATACATATGCAAATCTGCCTTAAAAATAAAATTTTTCCTTCAACAGGCTATCTACATTTAAATCGTTTATCAAATTTTAATGACATTTAACATAGTTATTGTATATAATACCAATTTTTGGTCAAATTTCAGTTATTTTGCCAAAAATAGTAGCTGAAACAGATTTATAAAAGTGCATTTGCGAATCAATTGTAAAAACGCCAATGCTGACAATATGCAAACAAGGTATGTAGATCAGTAAAATAAGATCATTTGCTGAAAGTTTCCAAATATGGCATACTCGTATATCAGTTATTCCGAAATACTTCAGATAAAACAACAAAGATTCTTTGCTATAATAATAAACACAAAAACAAAAAATTATAAAATGCCTAAGATTTAGAGTTAAAATTAAAACTATTAAAAAAAGGAAAACATTAAAATATTTAAAAATACTACAGTTAAAAATTCAAATATTCAAAAATTTTAAAAATAAATAAAAAAAATCAGCATAAAAAGTGTAATTCGATCTCCTCAAATAATGGAAAAAATTCTAAATTTGAATATAAAAATCTTTTCATTTATGTTTATAAATTCCTCTTTGCAAATATTTTAAAATATCATATTACATAGATTAGTAAAAAAAAAATTATTTACTATCTTAAACTTCTTAATTGATAAATTACATCGACTGAAAATTTTATTAAATGAATGAACGAAAACTTTAATGTCTATAAATAACAAATATTCAGAAAGGAAAAGTAATATAACGAGTAAATTTACAATAATTAAACACGTGCGTTCAATTAAGCAGAACATAAATCAGCCATTTATCAAAACAAACGAAACTATTCTTAATTATATAACTGTTTATAATTCCTATGTAAATCAATTAATTAAATATAAGAACACAACTGATTTATAATATTCGGTAATACTTAATAGTTGTCACATGGATTAGAAATCTAAGAAACTATATTAGAGTATAAGAACTAAAGTTGGCATTAATGAAAATTATAGCTTAATCAAATATTGTTAAAAACAAAAATATAACTTTCAAGAATTCAGAAGAAAAGCAAATAAAACAAATTAATATAAATTGCAAATTAACTAATTTCTAAAATTAGATGTATAAAAACAAAATCATTATGATGATAATTTTGTATGGCTTATAAAATATAAAAATTTTTTACTACTTCATAAATCACAATGCAGGCTATTCAACCGAATTTCCGCAATAACAAATTTAAAATGAATTTGTGAATGCCAATTGCAGCATGAACTTCATTGGAATTGTTATATTTTAGTTGAAAAATGAGCATAATCTAAAATCGAATTCTGTTCAAAAATTCATATTTGCAAAAAAATGTTTAGAATTTTGCAGAATCTAAAATATAATCTTATTATTATTATAATTCATGTTTCTTTTTAATTTTTAATAAAAAGAAATAATCAAATTTTTCAATTTGAAAATTTACAAATATATAATAAATTTTGATTGAATTTTCTAGTTATTTTAACGGTTTATTTTGCATTATAAATTCTTAAATATAGAAACTTTTCACTTCAGTTAGCTACGATTTCTCTTAATTTATCCAAAGAAAATGATAAAGAAATAAATTTTATAGAAAATAAATAATTAGAAATGATTAAATGAATGACAGGGATAAAGATATTTATATTTAAACAGTGAATAACTTATGAAAACAGATTAAAAAAAATGTAAAATAATACGTAGGTTACAATAGATGGAGCAAAGAATGTTGCTCGACTATTCTTATTCACTGATTGAGTCACACAAGTCAAAGTTTTCATTTTATTATTATCCAATTTGTTTTCCTAAATTTTCTTTAAACTTTTATTATTTTTTAATATTTTGGTTGACATATGTCCAATATTGTTTATATTAACAAATCATTCCAAGCTGAAATAATTTCTTTTCAGTAATTTTTAATTTTAAGATATGTAAAACTTGCCTTCGTTATTTTATATACAACACTCTTCTTTTAATGGCATATAATTTTACTAAATGGAAACAACATTATTTTGTTTTATTAATCTATTTAAGCTGAAAAATATTAGTTCATGCTAAAACAATATTAACATTGAGATAATTCATTTAAAGTCTAATGTTAATTAATTATCATTTTTCATCGGTTTGGATCGGATTTTCTGTAAGTTTTTCTTCTAAAATATATTTTAAAAATAACTGAAAAATCTATCTATCTGTCTGTCTCTGAAATAATGGTTTTTAAACATTAAATAAACACTATAAAAATAATTGTAGCACAGTAATTATTGTATGAGTTCAACAAAATTTTCATTTTCTTTCCATGTTTCTAAATCTGTTATGCATCTTATACAATCTCAAATATAAAAATTATTTCATGGAATTTTTATAGAATGCATTGAAGAAATTTTTATTTATTTTTAAGTTTATTATAATGACAAACTTTTAACAGTATTATAAGATTATTTTTATTTCATATCTTTCTTACGAAATGTTAATTTAAGTGAAAAAACTGAAATAAAATAATTAGAAAGAAAAAGAAATTTGAAACAAAATTTTCTAAGATTAAAAATTATATTATTAATTTAAATATTTTGAATTCAGTCAGTGCATTTATATTCAAGTGAGAAAAAAATAATATAGTCTCAAACCATAATGCTATGTAATTTTATATGTTGAATCTTAATACTATGTAATTTTTTATTCTAGAACTTTGAATAATGTTATTAAATTTTTGCACGTATTTTAAAATATTTAACTGCTCTCTGTGAGATTTTTATATATTTATTTTTAACATTATTTTAATTACTATACACACTTCTATTACTTTCAGTTAATTTAATTCTTAAACTATGTTTGAAAAATAAGATATGAAAATTAAACATTATTTGAAAACTTTTTAGTTTGTTTAAGTAAAATGTAGTAGTTTGCTTTTATGATCAAGACAGATAATTTGCATTTTTAATCAGGACATATTTACCGAAATAAAACAAATTCAGGATTTTTTTCTGTTTATAAAGATGTTAAGAAAGTATACGGATGAAACCTGAATTCAGTTTTCTCAATAGAATTTAGTAAAAAATAAATTGCTGTTTAAAAGTTTTAAGTCAATAAAGAAATAATAAATTACTTTTTAGATTCGTTATTTTCAGATGTAAACATTCATTTGTTTTAAAATAATCAATAAAAATGCTGATAAGAAGCCAGAAATTATGTCGATAACGATGTCTAAAAATTGTATAAATTATTTTATAATAAATAGCATTTTAATTGGTTTTTTACTGATAATTTTTGGTACAATTGCATTTAAATACATACTTTATTAATGATTTATTTATTTATTATATAGAGTTCTTTAATATGTTTTAATAAGTCTTTGTCTCTTCAAAAAATAAAATTTTGATAAAATAAATTGTATCCTCTTCAAATAGTAATATATTATCTATCTTCCTTTTTTTATTTCTAATTTAACAAGAATATTATGGTTTAAATATAGTTTCACTTTGATATTTTATAAAAATGTCAGAACAAAATGACATCATTCTAACTGATGGAAAAAGATCTATTTGGACCACTTTAAACTCATCCCAGGTGACAATATCTGAAAATGTCAGCTATATCAGAAGAGGCAAACTGTAAACCACAATGGGAGTATGATAGATTGCTAACTCTCAACGGATCAGAATGGTTTCAGATGCGATTATATTGTGTAAGCATCGTAAGTGAAAACAGCAATTTGCATCTCAGAAAGCCTATTTGTCAAAGAGTAGCAAACATTTGAATCAGAATTATAGCCAATATGAGTTAATAGATGACTCGAAAATCAATCTACAAAGCATTTGTCTGTGTTTTCAGGTGCAAGATAGGAGAATTATGAAGTCAATGAATGATCACTGATCTGGAAAAATGGAAAAAAAAACCTCTTTAAAAAAAATCTCTCCAAATCTTTGGTAAAGGAATTCTTATCGGATAGTGATGATAAACTGAAACTTTTCTAGATATGCCATGGATTATGATTCGTGATTATCTTCAAAAGAGAAAATTATATCTAGAAAAAGGAATGATCTTGATTTAGAGGATTTGCGATAAGCCACACGTCTTCACTTAACTTTCTTAAAATATTTTACTAGATTATGACTAATATATTAATATATTCTTTTATTAATAATTATTATATATTACTTAATAATTTTATCGTCAGAAAAATTCCATACGTATCTCTCTCTCTCTTTTTTAATGAATGACATTTGTTAACTCGTTAAATAAACTTTTTATCAGATTATTTTATAAAATATTACTAAGTAGTTTTCATATCCAAATTTCCCTTGTTTGTTCAACTTTAAAATATTTTGTATTTTTAACATATAAACTTGTAAAATATTTTGTATAATTTTAACATATAATATATATATATATATTGCATTCTCTCGAAAAAACCTATGCAAAATATCACAAAATTAAAAAATAATCTAACATCTAGCATGTATTTCGATTGAGTAAATTCAACATTTATATAATTTTTACCTTATAAAAAATTTCTGAAATTTCAATATAAAATAATTGTATATAGACTATATATTTCGAATAATTATCTTTTGAAACATCTAAAATATTTTAAATAATTCACATTTATCTTCGAACTAAATTAAAAATTAAATTCAGAGTAGCATTACCTTAAATTTATATAATGATCAAAACAAAATATTTAATCAAGTCAAATAAAAAATTAACTAACTTTTTTCACTTTCTAATCTGTATTCTGTCTAATTCCACAAAAAAAAATTAATTTTGTTTATTCACGATCTGACTATTTAAACTTATCAATGTTTGATTAGTTGTATTTTAAGTACTTATCAATTTATTCTCGGTTAGTTAAATAGTTCACCTGAATAATATTTTTTTTCGATTTCAGGTAATCTATTAAACAAATCGTAAACAGCTTTATTGCATTACATCAAGTCTTTTTTTGTTTTTTTTGTAACGTATCATATAAATAACAAGAGGCAACTTTTTCTCTTTATCAGCATACTTACAATATAAATTGTCAATAATTACATAAATACAAGCATATTATTTCAATAAATATTATATTTAATTTAACTTATCGCCGTTTTCTTAATTAAACAATTTTCTTAAATATTTTATTTTATTGCTTGAGAATTAACATAAGAAACGCCAGCTGGCGACACTTTTTTTTTGTATATATCATTTCGTGATTATTTTATTTAATTCAAATAAATAATTTTGCTCTACGTTATTTTTTTTTTAACTTAAAAATATCTATTAAATAATTCTAACAAAATTTCTTTTTTTTCTGTTATTTAAATCACTAAAAATTATTAATGAAATGTTAATTGTAGCCACCGATACCCAATGTTAATTTATAGCAGCAAATCGATGTTCATAAACATATTCAACCCTTTTGTGACGAAAAGTTTATGAATATCGATATTTTTTGTAATAAAACAGCGTATAAATTAAATATATGCTTTATTAATGAAAATAATTGAATTTCTTTTTTAAAAATAAAAAATGATGAAGATTTGGTTAAGCCTTAATTAAACATACGATATTTAATAAGGAATTAGATAGTTATTTATAATATAGTATATAGCGGAATTAGATTTTTTTAAAATTAACCACATACTTGCTTGAGCAAAAGCTTCAAAAACATCATTAATTAATGTTCTGGATGACTTTTAAAATACTCTGTAACCAATACGTATGTCTTTTTATATTGAATTTTCCAAAACAGTTTTTTAAATTGTTCTGTGCTGAAGAAAAATTAGAACTACAAGTAAAGTATTATTTTATCATAAATTTTATAAATAATATTCTAAACAGAAAAATTTTTTAATTTATAAAATAAATCATATTCGTGTAAATCTCGATTTCTTGATCTTAAATAGATAATATTTGATTTCTTTAAAAAAAACTCTTGATTTTTATTATTATTAATCATATAAATCTAAACACCAGTAATTATAATAATTAAGTTTCAATTAATTAATATTTTTGTTTATAATCTTCATTATTCGCATACAATGAGTAATAAACGCTTTTAATGTTAACAGAACTAAGAAGCTGACCAACAGGATATTTAATAAACTCCAACATGGAGGTTCCGAATAAAATCTTGTGGTTTTCTTGTCTCTGGATTATTCTAAAGAATTTAGATTTCACTTATGATTATTAATTTCCATATCAAATCTGGTTAATCAGCGATAGGCATTAAATTGTCTTTCAAAAACAACTTTTTAACAGAAAGAAGTCACT
The DNA here is from genome assembly GCA_011317285.2 of Androctonus mauritanicus. NCBI lineage: Eukaryota > Metazoa > Arthropoda > Arachnida > Scorpiones > Buthidae > Androctonus > Androctonus mauritanicus. The sequence goes on along the minus strand of WUQG02111020.1, from coordinate 5,132 downwards.
ATATCGTTTAAACTAAAAATAAAGTCTAAAATGTACAAAAATCTTGTTTCAAATTATTATTTTTATTAATATTTATTGTTTATATTTATTGTTTATTATTTATTGTCTATAAACAATAAATAATAATAATAATAATACAAGAAAAACATGAATTATATCAAACATCAGAACATGAGATATTTTCGTGATAGTAAACAGAATTGCCTGTGTTACATAATAGAAATACGAAATTAATAAACGTCAACTTGAACCTTAACATATGAAAGGAATTAGAAATAGGAAACCTTTAATAATAGAACCATTTTATTCTTATGTTTATTATACTTAAAAGTATATTTAAAAAACATACAGTACATTGCAATACTGTAATATCTTTAAATTAAGACAAAATTCAGAATATAATTTTTAGAAGACAAATTATTTTTTCTATAAATATTAATGTTGCTCAAAAAAAATGAATTCAAAAGCATGTATATAAATCATTAATAATGTACTATAGTTAAGGAAACAGTTGATATTGTTGCTAAGTTAAAAGTATTAAAAGCTGCAATGATATAATTGAGTGAATATCAGAATGGCATGCAAATTTCCAGGAGAATATTCGATAAAGTTTAAGATATTAAAATTTAATTAAAACACATGGATCTATTATAACAATTGAGTGTTTAACAGCGTTTAATAGATAACCTATCAAAGAAGAAAATTTATCTGCAGTACTAAATGATTGCATATCCAAATATTATAGAGTTTGTTGTTGAAGTTTAATCGTAATTAAGAAAATAATATATATAAATAAAATAAATAATGAATTAATTGATTCCTTATATATTGAAGATTTTATTGATTTGCATAGATTTTGAATGATAATTCTCACTTTAGATATATAGATTTTGCAAATATTCTTTCTATAATTTTAAAGCAGAATTTATTATAAAAAAAACATAACAAACGATAAAAACAGTTGTAAAAATACAGAAATTGAATTTTGATTCAAATATTTTAAATAAATTTTAGACTTAAATTACCTTAATTAGTTACCATAATTACGTTCGTATTATATTAAACGGTGCTTAGATTATTTAATTTTTATAAATTTAATTGTAGGGAGTTTATTAATTATAATTATTATTAGTTAAACAACTAATATATGATTTTTAATTCAAATTTCATAATTAAAATATAATTTTACCCGAGTCTTATTAAAATTTTATAAACACATTAATTAGGATTTTCAATACGATAATTATATCATTAAAAACTGAAAAACACGAAATAAATCATGCAGAGATATATTTCAATGCTTTATAAAATCTCTCGTAACCCTTGTAAGAAAAATGCATGGTTTATTAAATGAAGCTGCTCATTATAATAATTATAGAAATTGTTTGCAAATTTTCTCAAAAAGGATATTTATTAAGTGATAAATTAATCCAAAATGTACACATCTAAAACTAGCTTTAATAAACCATAAAATAATCTAACTAAAAATAAGAAGCTTCCCTTTGTACATCTTATATGTGAATCGACCGAGACAACACTCAATAATTAATTATTTTAATATGAAATATTATTTATTTAAGAAACTGCAATTTCATAATAACAATATTTCTTTTCTGGTATATTATTAATTAGTTCAATACTGTTTTGTTTGAATGCTATCATAACTTGGAGTAATTATAAGTTACGTTAATGTATAATTCCGCACTAACTTACTAATTTATCAGATTAGCTTTTATATATCAAATATATACATTTATTTTTCTAAAAATATTACTTTTATCATGTAAAATTTGATTTATATTTTGAATTTAATCGATATATATTGACATATTATTTATTTTAAACAAGTAGTCGAAGTTAAACAAAACAGAACAGAGTCGATATCGGTCTTGTATAGGTATACCTTATAGAATAAAATTCTTGTTAGATGCAACAAAAAACTTGATACGAAATTCGAGAGGAATACAGACTAGAAGAAAACAAACTGACATCCACTAAAGTAATAAATAATGACAGAGATGAAGCCAGAAGAATCTAAAAAAGAATAGAAGATGATCAGAACAAAGACAACGGTACTTGCTTTGTAAAAAATATTAAGTATCTATACCGAGAAGGACAATTTTAAAACTGAAAATATAAAAATTGGACTGAAAAATTCGAACTTGAAAAGATTGGAGACATATATATAGCAAATTTTACGAACAATTTGATTCAGAGTTTCACGAACAATTTGATTTCTAAGGTAAAGAATTCGAATATTGGATGCTTTAGTTTCATGACTAATTAAACCATTAAGTAATTTACATTCCACAATGTAGTAAGTATAAATTCGAAGGAAATTTTTAAAACTTTTATGATTTTAACTATAGCCTATATAATATCAATATTAGAGCAGGTATTAATTGTTATTGAGCAATAACAACTAGAGACATTTTTAAAATAAATAAGTTTTATAACATTGTAAAATTCTATAAATAATTTGTAATAGAATTAAAAAATTGGGAATCAAGTAGCTATTCATCATAGCAATTTATAATTTTTTTGAAATTGTAGACATGTATAGAATTTTATCTTATAATCACATATTTATGTTGTTATACACAATATGAAATACAGTATATGAAGAAAAAAAAGATGAATGGAAAATTAAATGAATAATTCATGCATTCTAATATATTAATTTGTATCAGTTTTATAAAAATTGATACAAATTAAATCTATAATAGCTCAAGCATAAATTCATTAAATTTTTAATAACAAGGAATTAATTAAAAATGGAAGAATCCATTTTCTTTTGTTCAATATAGTTTAATTAGTCTCATTCCTTATTCTCATTCACACATTCAAGAATTATTCAAATTGTCCCTAGATGAAAATAAACATAATTATTCACTCGTTCAAAGACAAGCATCTATTGTTGCAAGAATCAAGTTAAGTAAATTATGGAACAGAAAAAATCAAATAAAAAAAACTTTCTAGAAATTGGATAATGTAAAAAATATTCAAAGTGTTTATATAATAGAAATTTTTGAAATAAAAAATTATTAGAAAGATTTGACTAATTAAAAACTTATGTGTATCCATTAAAAGTCTCTATTTCATCAAGTTAGACATATATTTGATAATGTAATTAGTATTATAGTCAACACTAATTACTACTACATATTATACTAATTAATACGCATTATAGACTGTTAAGTCTAATTATTTCTAATGCTGTCTTTTATTTAAGATATTTAGTTCTAATATGATTTTTGAGCATATGAAATCATTCTCGAATCAATGAATAAAATGATTGATAACTAGATATAATATTTATTGATAACTATTTAAATAAAAATAATTTTAATGTTCTACTATATTAATTAATATAAAAGTTTATTGCATTAATAAACTACTTGTAGTTTTGATACTAAGTCTAATTTTCAAGATAGAATATCATTCAAACAATTATCAATATTTATTTTAAATGATTGTTTAATTAGCGAAATTTCTGAGAAATTTATTTATATTTTATTTATAGATATAATATTTCCATAATAAATTATCATTAATGTTTTTTAAGACTTTTTCATGGTTTAATAAATTATTAGATGAATTTGATATTTTGATTTAATAATTATAATTACAGATTAGATTAAGCCAACAGTGATGCTAAAAAACACGTTTTGAATTATCATTTATTATTTTCTCTCTATACTATCTATGTTTATGTACTAATTTCTATGAGATATGTTATATCACAGGGATTAGGAGAGGATGCAGAAGAAGTAGGTACTGGAGGAAAAAAAAAGAGAATAAGTAATCTGACTCCACACATTTTGAAACGCTATTCAGAATTTCAACAACTAGCATAATAAAGTAATTTTAAAAATTTTGTGATTATTAGTCTGCTTTAATAAATTGAATAAACTTCTGAAAATCGGCCCATTCTAATCCATCGCTCATACCATCTTGCTTAGTGCTTGTATTGTCCTCAAAGAGTAATGACCTTAGTTATTTTGTAACCATTAACAAAGGCGCAAAGGTCCTCAAAAATAAAACGGAAAGCAGTAAATGCGCAACCATATATAAAATAAATTACAACATCCATATCTAAAATAACAAGCATCCGTATTTATAATAAATTGGTAATAAAATAAATAAAGAAAATTAAGAAGTAAAGATCAAGAAAAATAAAGAACAGTTAGAAAACTAATGAGAAAACTAATTTAATATTCTTTCGCCATGTTAAAGTAACAAGCAAATAATCCAATATTTAAAGCAATACTCAGACCGTGCAGAGAAAAACTGGATTATGTGAGTACTGTACAGTATTACGAAGTATGGCAGCATGAAAATTGTTCAAATTACAAAGGGAATAGAAACTAATTATTGATAAATATCTTTTTATATAATTTTTTTAATTAACTTAATTATTAATTTATCATCACTAAAATCTAAGTACTTTTTTAATGTGTGAAAAGAATGATGTATTATTTCTAATAAAATTCGTCGTATACTTGCAACAAACTTATGACAAGGAATTGCAGCATAAAACTTTCTATTTTTTTTTTTTTTTTCTATTTTAACATGACTGAATTACAAGGATATATTATTATCTTTCAATTAATACAATTAAGCTTCAATAATAAGACTTAGAAATAATTTTTAATAATTATAATTATTTTTTTTAATATTGTCAACTTGTTCCATTCTCTTCTATTTTGTTTTTGTATAAAAGTTGAAAAATTGTTAATAGAGTTATTTGGTAAAATATAATAAATGATAAATATTTTTTAATTTTAATAAGATATGCAATTTCGTGAAATATAAAACTAATAAACATGATACAATTCTAATCGAATGAAATTTTCCAAGTTGATGAATAAGCTATAACAGTAGAATATGAAGAATTCTCCATCATCTACTTTTATTATACTTAAAGTATCAAACACTTACAAAGCTATAAGAATAAAAAAGCATCGCTTTTCATTCTTCATTTAATACGAAGATAATGAAAAATGAAAAAACAGTTGTTAACTAATTACAGTCAGACCTCGTTATATGGTCACCTCAGCGGACCTGGAAAAACTGACCTTATATCCGGGGTGACCATATATCCGGGGATAAGAAAAACTTAATTAAGGCAA